>SNQJ01S0109055.1:0-27836 GCA_010110895.2 Picea sitchensis
GACCGAAAACCCTGTACATTGCAAAAAGAAATCATTATAATCTTGATCAATAGAGATAAGAGGATTTAAGTTAGTAATAAGAAAGAATAGTCGAAGTGATACTTATCTGTAGTTGGAGGGGTTTGACATCCTTCACCGTTGCAACGAACCGCGTGCCTTCCAGAACGAGAAGGGAGGAGGGGCCCAAAATCTTCCTGGTGGGTACCATCGCAAAAATTAGAGAGACCCACCATTAGCATTAAGGACTAGTAAATAACCAAAGGAAATTTTACAAAGACTGATTATTCGAATGTTGAATATATATATAGGTCACACGACAAGCATAAACCAACATTTAATTCAAAATAAAATGTAAATATGGGATGCTTCGAGCCATTAAGCAATATCTCTATCTCGTACCGTGTGAATTGTTTTAGCTAAGGGAGGAGAATGCAGAGACAATACAATGCCGAGAGTCCCAGCCTTGCATGCTCTTTTGAAATGCGTTTAGATTCATAATCAAATGGGCATGAACAGAATAAACACCATCATCCTTAGGATATATTCTCTCAGGGTAGAATTCTTGTGGTAAGGATCTGCCCAAATATGAATTTCATGGTCGACCTTCAAACAAGAAAAATTACAGTCACGTGTTTTTTGTTGAATAGTTTGGGGAAACAGAGGACCCCAAAATAAAATTTCTTATTAGATACCCAATCAGGATAGGAAATGGCATTCCAGGCTTGCCATGGTATTTCACATATAAGCATAGAAAATTAGACACATACAAAATCCTAACCTAATAAACTTCAAAGCCATGATTCTGGCGAGGCTTGGTGTATGCTAGGATAGAAAGAAACACAATACTTGAACCAGTGAATACAGGAGGTGACTAAAGAATGACCTATGAAAGAAACGCTACCTACGCGAATTATGGGAAGGAAATATAAGGAACAATAAGTTGGAAGGGCCTTACAGAGTGTTTGAATAAAAGTTACAGCAATGGAAATAGTCACTTATGGATAGGAAGAGAAGTCATGGGAGATAGTCCTTGTCACCATACTCATCAAGTCGAAAGAGGTCCAGAAAACAAACAGGGTATACAGGGCCAAATGCGAAACAGGCTAGCTCAAAAATGACAGTAAACAACCACTGTTACCCTGAAAATGAACCCCACTCTTATTGAATGCGATGAGTACAATAGAGAATATGCTATGTGATAAGAATGACTTGGCGTGTTTGGGTTGGATGAGGGTACAATATCGACCCTCGTCCCTCACCCACCTCCATTAATGGTCGGTCTGATATTAACTCCCGACTGCCAAACCTCCTGACATACTTAATTTATTTTACGAGGACAAGGGTGGCCTCCTCGAAACCTATGTTCGGAAACACTAACCTTTCGTTACTACTAGTCTGGTTGGTACCGGTAGTTAGACTTTGCTTAAAACCGGTAAAGTTTAAACAATTGCCAGCCTAGAGTTTGTGCCTAACTAGAAGGATACTTAGACTGTGTTGAGAAGGAAAGACTCTTAGTCAACCAGAAGTTACCAAGGGAACCATTGAAACCTTAACTACTTTTGGGAAGCCAAATAGCTGAACATAACGACGAAGCAAATAAATTCGACAATCTTTATTATGTGTATAATGTATTATTCATGGTCTTGGAGTCTTAGACTTGTGCGGGTATTTTTTATAGGAGAGGCTAGGACCCTAAGTCTTAGGCCTATATGTTACTTCCACTTTATTCCAAGTATAACTTATAATTCCTTGTAAAAGTTAGTATGACTTAAATGAAAGATGAAAAAGAGAATACTAGATGATGGATTTGTCATGTTAAGAAAGGGAAAGTGCATACACTAGGTATTAGAATTTAACAAGTGGAATAAAATGGAATTTCTCTTAATATGAGTTTGTTTTACAGATTTAGAGCCTAATACCCCTTAGAAGAATTTTTTTTATTATGACGAAATTGAGGTTTATTACATCGTCGCCCCACAAAAGTAGATCATCCTCAATGCCTAGCATCTTCAGATCATCACCTCTCCTCCGAAGATAGCTACTAGACCTACAGGCCATGGAATTCCTTCCCAAGGGTAGCCTCCATCGGAAGGATTCTTCAAAATCAACTTTGACAGTGCTACTACTCAGAACAACAAAGGAGATACCCTCAGAACAACAAAGGAGATATCCTTCTTCTGATAGTGAGGAACATGGGGCACAACACCAATAACACAGTTGAACTATGGGGCCTGCTCAAATGCCTCCAAGCGGCTCTAGCTCAAGGTCTCAAGCTTCTTTACGCGGAAGGGGATTCATAGATCATTATAAACCTTCTCTCTCTCCTCCGCAATAGAGCGGATCCAGAATGGGTCTCCCCGATATGGAGATTCACCAACGGCCTGGTTCAACTCAAAACTATGCTCCAACCATATCTGGTGATCACTCCCTCCCATGTTCGACGACAAGTGTATCAAGTGGTAGATAAGTTGGTGAATTTCGGGGTCAACATTAAGGGAGGGGACTTATGTTGCAACCCTGAATCTTCCTCAGATCATCCTTTAGTCAGAGCATGCATTTCGCAAGCCCTCAACACACAAAACTCGTGTCACCGCAAGAATAACGCACAAGGGGTTGTACGACGCACACCTTGCATAGTCTACCCACATGCCTTGCCACCCTCCCTACCTCTTCGGCTATTTAATGACGGAATTTAACTCCTGAAAGGCTATTCACCGGGTCGAGTACCCACACGAGCTCCTTTACACACACAAAGTAATGGCGATGGGATGGAACTCCAGCAGGTCTCATCAAGCGTGAAGGCTCCTTCAACTATTTCTCTTGGTGTTGGGTTATCAAGTCCATTTTCATGTCTTGGCTTCTATGCTTCTGAGCTTCAGCCCTGTTTAGCAATCCCCTCTCCACTTCATCCCTTTGGCTTCCCTTCTTTTTCTTTCCCCCCCTCTTCTCTTCATCCTCTTAATGCCAAGGAAAATTGAAGCATGGGGAAGATTGGTATAATACTTATGGGCGTGGTCGTCGTCATAAACCCAACATGCAACCCTCCTCTGCTCACTCTTCCACCATGGACCTTCCTCTTATGTCGTCCCCTTGGGCTTGCAAGGTCGGATGGTTTGACATTTTGGGCAATTCATTTGGTTTTGCATCCGAACTTAAGGAGAACAGGCCTTTCAATCAACTGCCCCCTTCCCACCCAATCACCCCTCCGATCGCTCTACCCACTCATTCTACCTCCTCCCATTATTCTCCTACCTCTCCACCCTCACCTTCACCTCCTCCTGCACCCTACGATGAGCACTTGGAGCTTCAGAGCACAATTGAAATTATACAAGACCTCGTCTTTGAGGTTCGATGTGACTTGGCGGATTTGTTGTTCAGGTTCTAGCGGCGAGAATGACCAAAGGAATGCCTTGAGGTGTTGATATCTTCTCTCCTTCACAAGACACCAACTCCATAGATAGTGGCCTCGACTTTGGAGCCAACGAAAAATGATGATGGACAGACGCCTCAATTGGCCCCAGGCTGAATGTGATGACCAATTTCTCAGGTTAATAGCCAAGTTTTTTGCCAATGGCAATATGGTTACTCTCTCTTTTGATTCATCCATGTGTGGCTTAATTGTCTACATGCATAGCTTTAGGCATAGACATATGGATATAAACTGTGACAAACACTTAGTTTTTAAACACAGTGATGGATTGACATATAGTTGCATTGGTTTCCCTCCTCAGCAATGCAACCAACTTACATCATCTGTATATTTTTCACTATGCAAAGTCCTTTAATACAAATCTCTTACTTAAATATATATATATAAATTTTCGTATATTAACAAATATTCATATTCTTCCATTACTTAATGAAGTGGTGTATACATATTTTTTTTCCTATTAATTTTTATTAATATATGTATATCCGTTACTTTGAAGTAAATGGATTTGGTTACCTAGAAGACGAAGGTTTAAGTACTCCACAATATTTAATATTGAGGCATCATACATACACATCATTATATCTTATTATTTAATGCTATGAGTAGGTGTATATATTTAATAATATACAATATTATAATAATAACCATAATTTAATTTTTAAATTCAAATTCAAGTCAAACATTAAATTATTGTAGGAGATCTTTATTTAATTATTATATTTTATGGAGGTTTACGCACCTTATCCCACTGTATTTTAATATATGAACAATAATTAAATGGATATAAAATATGATCCATGAAAATCCATAAAATTGGGAATTGAAAGGACTACGTAGAACCTGTAAAATATTGAAAATCAAAGTCATAACAACCGTAACCACCCACCAACCTTAATCATCGGTCTGCAAGCAAGCAAAGTAGCGCTATAAATATTCAAAATACTTATTCCTAACGCGATTTGTTTATGCTAGGCACCAGGCTAGCTTGTGTGTTCCTGAAAACTGAGAGCGCTAAATCCATGGAAATGGCGCAAAGGGGAAGCAGCGGGGGCGTATCCAATATTGACGAAACAAACGATCAAGTTAGTGGGGAAGAGCCGTCTCCTTCTTTATCTGGTGCCAAGAGAGCACGTTTTACTAACATTCGATAACCTCCCCACAAGTTTGCCTCTGCTGATGAGTTGCTCATCAATGGGCCCGAAGACGAGTCCATGATGACCCCGCCCATCAATGAGTTGCTCATCAATATTTTGTTTTATGTTCCACAAAATATTGATGAAAAAAATTGAATAATTCATGAGAAGTATCAATTTAAAAAAATATATATATATATTAATAAATGAGGATTACTTGTTTTTTATTTTATTTGTATAATTTTTTTTAGAAGTGTAAGTAGCACTTACTCTTACCTAGTTAGTCATAGTAAGATTTATTTTATATTTTCTAATAAAATTTAGAGTTTAATTGAATACAATACATTACATTTTTAATGATACTTATTTCTTATATAATGTACATGCCATATTAATGTTTCTGCACACTACTACATAAATATGACAATGTGCAAAGATGAACATCTATCTTTGTAAAAGACAACTTAATGGAAAATGAGATCTTAAAATTTGGAAGTAACAAATTTTTTCATAAGATTTTTTTAACACTATCATAATTAAGTAGTCAAAAGACTACCCTTAACATTGGTTTAAAATAAGTAATTTTAATAAACAAATACCATTATGATATCTATATAAAAGGTCTCCAATTTCACTATCTAGTGATAAATGGTCTTTCATATATTCTTAGACTATTAAAAGGAGAAATCATATTCGGTGAAATGTACTTGAAGTAGTCCTTTTTTTTAATCATTTATGTTTTTAGTCCTTTATCTTTTATATTTCATTTTATGTGTTAACTCATTTCATAAGTGACTTCATTTATGGAGAATTCAATAAATACATGTATGATGTATGAGATAAACACAAAACTGATGATAGTTGATTATTTATTTCAACAAGTTTTTAACTTTTTATTTTTCTCCATTCTAATATTTTAGTATTATTGACCTACTTTTGTGTTTATTTTATATTATATTATATAGAAGTTTGAATAGACATTAATAGGTATACATTCTTCCATTTATAGTTATACATTCTTCCATGTAGTGTAATAAGAAGAAAAATTCTAACTTTATCAATATAATCTCCTTTATTATGTTAACATATTAACTTAATCTTATCACTCTCCTTATATTATATGGATCTGAACTTTAAGGTTGCAATATTTCAAGAGAATCCTAGAGAATGATAGAACATATCCAAAAGAATTTTATAACTTACAATCTCAAAATTAATGGCAATACACCCTATCTTATCCTCCTCGTAAAAGAAAGGTTTTTCTATGTTGAGAGAATTTATATGATTAGATACCTAATCTACAAGAACAAGATAAGAAACATGGACGAAAAGAGGCTCAAAGAACAAGATAAGCAACATGGATGAAAAGAACAAAAAATTAAGATACTACAAGGAGGTGGCTAACTTTGATTTAGAAGATCAATAATACCTCTTAGTTTTGAAAAGTGAAAAGAAGAAAATCAACATTTCTAAAATAAGAATGAACTCTCACTAGCTACATATGGGTTTTGGACAATTTCCAAAATGTCTTTAGATGAAATAATTTTCCATTTTTTTTTACAATAAGAGGGTAGAAGATGAAAAACACTTCCTCTATATTTCCCTTCCTATAGCCATATTAGATCCCAATTTAACAATATTGGCCACAATACATACCTTCATAATCTCGTAAGTCATTAAAACTATGGTCTTAATAGAAGTTAATCATCATCATTATTAAATATGTTTTTTTTTATTGAATATTAATAAAAAAAAAAAAAAAAAAAAAAAAAAAAAAAAAAAAAAAAAATTATTTTCATATATATATATATATATATATATATATATATATATATATATATATGGAAATATTTTTTCTTTAATTGAATATATCATATGCTTACAAGTTAATGAAGTAATCAAAGGTTATTTTCTATTTTTTAACTTATGATTTTAATTATATCTTAAAATGTTAGCAATTCTTTATTTTATTGGACTCGTGTTCTTTATGTTTTTATAAAGTGAGGATGAGGAGTGTTTAAAAAACTAAGAAGAAAGTGGAATTTGTTTCATTTCTTTATATATTTAAATATTTATCATGCAATTTTATATATTAAGTTGACATTTTTTCTAGAGTGGTAATGTAACACTTATTTATATGAATAGAAAATTTCATAGTTATTCTATGGTTCAATTTAAAATTTTATCATTGTGTTTGTATTTATATATATTTATACTTAAATAGTGTGAAATTGATTGAACATTAGTGTAAAGTCAAAAAACACCCATTTTTTTTTTTTTTTTTTAAATGATGATTATTGTCCTATCAAGAATTATATGTTTAATGTTATTGTTGCTCTTGTTAGATTAAGTATATAATAAAAGATTATATTTCTTTTAATGTTATTGTTGCTCTTGTTAGATTAAGTATATAATAAAAGATTATATTTCTCATTAATTATGTCACGCGTTTTCTTGTCATGTTAAAGGTTCAAAGGATAATTATCCAACCACAATTCTCATTCTATCAATGTTCATCATTTTCACATTGCAACCATTGTTTCAATAGATACAATGTTCAAGAGGTAATCATCAATCTATTTTATTAAAGTAAGGCTAGTTTAACATGATATAAATAACACCTTATAGTTTTTAATCATAAATTTCATACTTATGGAAATCTATACATTTGTAGAATGTATCTTAATGTTTTTCTTAAACCCTTAGAGTCCAAATATTAATATACTAATTAAATTCTCGAGACCTAAATTCTTAATTACCTACCATATTCTTTCTATTTACATGCATTATTGTAATGTTTATACAATGTAAAATCAGATTCCACTTCATTCAAAAGTTCCTATGGTTAAGATTTATTTCTTTAGTCAAAAGAAAGCTACTACATATAGTAATGACTACCACCATTCTTATTAAAAAGATTTAAGTGAAATGGATCAAGATCTATTTGTTCCAACATTCATAAATTCCATTCAATCTTGTATATATATTATTATATACTAAATATGATTAATACAACTAGTATAAAAATTATTCAATTGTGAATCTAAAAAATAATGTTACTTACTTCAATGTTATCATAAATATGGTTTCTCATTCTTTGTATTTAATTTAGTGACTATAAATAATCACTAATTCGAATCCTCATAGGATTGTTTACCCTCCTCATATTTCACTTGTATTATGTGTTCTACTAATTCCCGGTACCCAAGTGTGAGCATTTATATAAGTGTAATTATGAAGATTTTGTATTTAATTTAGTGACTATAAATAATCACTAATTCGAATCCTCATAGAATTGTTTACCCTCCTCATATTTCACTTGTATTATGTGTTCTACTAATTCCCGGTACCCAAGTGTGAGCATTTATATAAGTGTAATTATGAAGATTGTGGGGTTTGGTGTGGTGTGGTGTGGGTAATTATACATTGCATAATTTCTATGCTGCAATCCACGTATACACCACGTATACACCACCAGTGGAATTACAACCTACCACTCAGATACAAATTAATGAATACACCACATGTGTGCATGGTTTATGTCCATTAGGACGTGCCACTCAACCAGACTTGTTGTAACAACTAAATTTTGAGATTGTTTTTGGAATGGAGCCATTATTATCCATTAATCATACTGACAATACTCGATGAGATATTAAAACCATCTTGGAAAATCATGGATACCCTTATTCCCTCACTCTTTGTCTCATTTCCTTGAGATGAAGCATTGAGTTGGGGATATGCCTCCTCTCTTCATGTCGAGGAACTCTAAGGATTTGAATAAGGAATATTATAAAACCATAACTATACAGCTAAGAGGGTTATCACTCCCCTAGGTTCATTTTCGTATGAAGGTAACAATATCCTTTTGGTTTATTATACATCAATTTTGTTCATATTGAGAGTAATGTTTCATTCTGAATTATTATTTATTTTCGTGGCAACAAGTAAAGAAAAATGAAGAAATTATTAGCATGCTTGACTTATAGTCATCGATGCTACCAACACCAGAGTTTGACGCATTGTAACTCAAGTATTGTTAATACCTTCCAATCCCTTAATTCTCTTTTTTTTTGTTTGCTTGGATTCTACACATTACTATTTTCATAGGTAAGAAGAAACCATGGTTGTATGCCAAGGGTAGAAACCCTTGTCCCATCAATAGAATTTGTGAACTTCTTATCACAAGTAATATTTTCCAAATGTTATGAAGGGTTTTTCTATAAGAGTTTATGGACATCCTAATGTCCAAACATTTGATAGGGTTTCAATTTTGTTGTAAGTTCATTACAATAAAGCCGCGACGATGGGGAAAACCCAAAGTCTAGGGTCAAATCTCTTTGAGTTTTTCCCTCATTACATAGGTAAATATGTGTTTACCGACTTTGTTCCTTTCCGAGCTCGAAACCAAGGTACGCTCTTAATTTTTCTTGTTTGGATCTTCTCCTGTCACAGAAAGTCGGTCACACTTCATAGACCTATACAAGCATATCTTGAAGCTCTCTATTATAAATTTTGACAATATTTTTCAGTGTTATTTTTCCCTTGCACGACATGGTTTTGTAGTTAAAATTATATCTATTGTTTCCTTGTTTAACAATATTCGTCACCTCTTCCTCAATAAGGTCGACAATATACAAATTTGTAATAGTCAATATTGTTATTGTGGGTTTTTGTTATACATAATCTTTTGTAAAGAGAAATGTATATGAAACTATTTTATTTGGTTGTCTATGCAATCATAATTATTTGTCTCTTGATAAAGGTTTTACCCAATTAGGATTTCGAGACTATACTTATGATTTTTATTTCAATAAAAAAAAAATTGTGAAGAAGTCATACGTGTATGCATTATGTATGAAATTATTTAATTAATATTTCTATACTAGAGATTAGGGTTTATATTTCTAGGGTTTTTTTTTAGAGTTTCATCTATTGTTATTTCTATTTCTAGATGAATATTGTGATCCTTGTCAACTATTTCTTTGTTTACCTTTAGAGCATTGTTTTATATATATATATATAAAAGAAGTGAATTTGTCTCACAACTTTTCTACATAAATTAAATGAATAGTATTAATTCTATTTGCAGGTAAAGAAAAAGAATAGAATTATTTTAAACCCTTGTTTTCCTTTAATATGTACAAAAAGTTATCTAAACTAGTATTTTTCTCATTTGTTCTCATTTCTCTTTTCACCATTCTATTCAATAGAAATATATAATAATACTAAGAATATTGTCGAGAACTGATCATCATGTACTAAATGAAATACACAATATTTTATTTCTTTTAAAAAGATTATATTCAGATTACTATTCTAGCTAGTTGAGAAAAAATGTCTGTAATTATCTATGACTATGTCTATCAGAAAAGAAATGAAAGATAGAAAAACATATATAAACCGAAAGGAGATATTGGGGACCAACTAAGGAGAGAATCCAGTTCCTCTCAACCATATACTACAGAATCCAAGTTACTTGCTCCTATCACCCCCGAACCTAATTTTTTATTCCATAGGAAACTGAAACTTTCAATAACCTTCTCTAGGTAAATACAAGAATTTAACTCTTTCTCAGAACCATCAATTTCAATTCTTTCAAAATTACTCATTAGTTTTCTACCTTCCCATACTTGTATTTCCTCATGTTTTACTAAGAAGAGAATAGATTTCTTAGGTATTTCTTTTACAAGTTAGCCTCATCCCTAACTCTTGGGAGTTTTGGCCTAAATTGTTTCTAGGTTGTTCCCTCACCTCCCTCCTCCTTGGGAGTAGGTTTACACTTGTCTTCTTGGACAACATTCTCCCTCGTGGTTCTTATCATTTTTTCACTTTTCCCATGGAATAAAGAATTACTCTTTTTATAACTGGATTCTCTCATCAATTTGTCTCTAGTGAAATAAAATAAAATAGAATTAAAATAATATTTACACAAATATTTCTCATCATTAAATGTTTATGAGGAATTAATGTTAACTTGAGTCTTTCTCAACATAATAATCCAAAATTACAATTATTCAAAATTAGTTGAATATTCAAAATGGAGGGATACTACATCATTCTCCCCCTTGAACTGAACACCATCCTCAGTGTTCCATCTAAGCATAACAACTTTGGAACATAAATGGATAAGATTTTTTCATAGCTTCATACATTTCCCAAGTGGCCTCCTCAGGACTAAAGGGTCTCCACTGCACTTTAACTTGGATGATGGCTCTGTTCCAAAATAGAGTTTCCTTTCTGTCAAGAATGTGTAGCAGTTTCACCTGGAACTCACCTTCTGGTTCCATCGGGATCACATTCCAAATAACAATATGAGTTATATCATGCGCATATTTATTTAACAATGAAACATGAAATACATTGTGTACTTTCAGATTGGTTGGTAGTGCAAATTGGTAGGATATCGGTCCTACTTTGGCAAGCACTTCAAAATGGAAACAATATGGTGTTGACGGATCAAAACTTTTCCAAATTTTGAAAGAATTGTTTTTGGGTTTTGCTTTTAGGTAAACATGATATTCAATATTAAAATTTGTATGTGTCCTTTTTAAATATACATAACTCTTCTACCTATCTTGAGCACTGCCAATTTCTATTTTGATTTATGAACTATTGTTTCCATTTCCTTTAACATATCTGGTACTAAACTTATTCTGTCAACTGAATTGTCCCAACTCACAGGTGTTCGACACCTTATGCCATATAACAATTCAAAAGGAATCATTTTTAAATATGATTGGCAAGCATTATTGTATGTGAATTCAACCAGATGAAGATAATCCTCCCATTTTGTTGGGCATTCCATAACATACATTCATAGCATATCCTCGATGATGTGGTTAGTCCTTTCGGTTTCACCATCAGTCTGAGGATGATAAGCAGTACTAAAAATAGGTTGTATATCCAATCCACTGAACAAGGTATTCCAAAAGTTGGAAGTGAACTTTCTGTCTCTGTAAAAAAATGATTGTTTTAGATTTACCATTCATCCTGAAAATCTCTTTCATAAAAATGTATGCAATATTTATATCCTTGTGAGTAGATTTTACCAGAATAAAGTGTGCAACTTTTGTAAGTTTGTCTATTACAACCATTATGGAGTCATTATGTTTCTTAGTTATAGCTAATCCAATGATGAAGTCCATACTAATTACTTCCCATTTCCATTCTAGAATGGGTATAGGTTGTAGTAATTGAACCGAGTGATGGTGCTCATCCTTAACTTGTTGGAACTCTAAACATATAGAAAGGTATTCATCTACTTTTGTTTTCATTATTGGTCAAAATTACTCCTTTAAATTTGTTATCATATTTTGACATTCAGGATGACCTGAATATGGTTTCTTATGTACTTCTTCCAATATTAAAATTTTCAGTTCTGTAATATTTGGCACATAAATTATTTTCTTATGCAAGACTAAATCCTATTGGCTGCAACTAAACTTTGATTATTTGTTAGTTAGATGATTATTTTGGCATTTTTCTATAGCTTTCATGTTTCCTCATCCCTTTATGTCGGTGTCACAATTTTCTATTTTAAATCACACTGTATATTGCTGCTAAAAATTACATTTAGTTTCGTACTAAGCACATCTGCTACCTTATTTTCCTTTCATTTAATATTCTTTATTTCAAAATCATACTCACTTAGGAAAGGTAATCATTTTTCTTTCCTTTCATTTAGATTTGGTTGTTCAAAGAAGTACTTAAGACTATTTTTTTTGGTCTTTAACAAAAATATTCTACCTAATAGATAATGACGCCACATTTTTAAAGCATGTACAATAGTAGTTAACTCCATATAATGAGTTCCATAGCTGGTTTCATGGGGTTTTAATTTTCTTCAATCATACACAACTACATACCCATCCTGTATCCCCTAGTCCTTCCTTTGAAGCATTTGTACATACTACAAAGTATTTGTGTGGATCTACTACCTTTAAAATAGGTGTGGTGGTTAACAATTGTTTTAATTTTTTGAAACTTTCTTGACACTTCTCAATCCATTTGAATCTGATCCCATTTTGCTTTAAGAAGGTTATCAGAAAAGCCAATTTTGAAAACCCTTCAATAAATATATGATATTATCGGGTAATACCCATAAAGGATTGGACATCTCAGAAATCCTTTGGTATCAACCAGTCTATAAAGGATTTGACCTTTTCTAGGTCAACTGAAAGCCCTTCTCCTAAAATCACATGTCCTAAATACCACACTTTTTCCTAATAAAATTCATATTTACTAAATTTCGCGTACAATTGATGTTCTCTTAACATTTTTAGAACCAATATTAAGTGTTTTTCATGTTCTTATCTAGTATTTGAATAAATCAAGATGTCATATATGAACACAATTACAAACTTATCCAAATATTTCCTTAACGCACTGCTCATTAAACACATAAATGTCGCAGGTGAATTAGTTAGACCAAAGGGTACCACTACAAGATCATAGTATGTGTACCTAGTTCTAAAAGAAATCTTATGAATGTCTTCATCTTTAATCTTGACCTGATGGTATCCTAACCATAGGTCTATCTTTGAAAATATTTTAGACTCTCCAACATGGTCAAATAAGTCATCAATATAGGGTAAAGGACACTTATTTTTTATGGTCATCTTATTCAATTGTCTGTAATTAATAGACAACCTAAATGTTCCATCCTTGTTTTTCACAAATAAGAAAGGTGCCCCCCTTGGAGAAACACTTGGTATAATGTAATGTTTATCCATTAATTATTGAAGCTACATTTTGAGTTTAGTCAACTCAAGGAAACTCATTCTGTAGGGTATTTTAGACACTTGCACAGATATGGATACTAGATCTATTGTAAAATCTATGTGCCTTCTAAGAGGTGGTCCTAGAATTTCTTTTGGACATAAATTTTGAAACTTGTGCAATATAGGATCATCAATCAACAAATTTTTAACCACTTTTTCTTTGTTTTCATTTATATGTACAACATATATTTCAAAACCCTTCCTTGAATTTCGTTTTGGTTCTAAGGAAGAAATATGCCTTATAGACACTCCACAAGGTATTCCCTTAATGGTTTTGTCTTGTCCAACTTCATCTAAACAATAAAAAAAAATTGTTTCAACAATTCACAACAATGACATGCTTTTCAATCCAATCCATGCCTATGAGTAAATCATAGGATCCCAATTGTAATACATTCAAGTATACTTTAGTTTACATCCTCTCCATAGTTACTATGCACTCTTTGACCAACTCTATAACATTTCATTTCATACCAGTATCTAACTGTACTAACCAAGATTTATTATTCTTAAATTTATTCGGTTTACATTCTACTACTATAGTAGGGGAAACATAACTTAAACTTGCACCAGGGTCTATTAAAATAGATACATATTTTTTGATTAATTATAACCTCAATTTCTACCATGGCATATTGATGATCAACCCATTGATTCTCTAGGGTATTAATATTATGGGTACATCATGTGATATGAACCTGGAGGTGATTAGTTTCTAATGACGATTTTGGCTTCTGTCACTCCTTCAAAGGGTCAGTTTGAGATCATTTTTACTTGAGCGGATTGCAATAAAAGGTAAAGTTCAAGACTTTATATACTTGAATCCAAATTTAATTAAAAACTCTTTATATTCCTTATGTGTTACATGCCATTCTTGCATTTAATAATCTATGTGAATTTTTTTATGAAAAAGCAACATAAAAACATAAACACATAAGAGAGATGACACTTCCCTTGGAAACGAAGTTCACCTGATGTGGGCTATGTTTCTGGGTCTTGCTCCAAATATTGACTGTTTTATTCTCCTCGCTAGAAAGAAGTCTCTCCTTTACAAGTTGTAAGGCTAATGTCCCCATTTGGTGACAACAACAATACACTGTATTATGATTAGGAATGTTTACAAGCTTCACAATTTATCATGCTCATTAGGCATCCATGATGTTGAAATGGACATCATTCCCACATACTCAAGACATAAAAGAGGAAGAAAAATAAATCACCCCCATCATCATGGAGCCATAGAATGCCTTACATCTGCTGTCGAGGTCCAAGTGCGTATAAAATCCGTATTTACTAAATTTCACGTACAATCAATGTTCTCTTAACATTTGCAGAACCAATATTAAGTGTTCTTCATGTTCTTATCTAGTATTTGAATAAATCAAGATGTCATATATGAACACAATTACAAACTTATCCAAATATTTCCTTAACACACTTCTCATTAAACACATAAATGTTGCAGGTGCATTAGTTAGACCAAAGGGTACCACTACAAGATCATAGTGTCTGTACCTAGTTCTAAAAGGAATCTTATGAATTTCTTCATCTTTAATGTTGACCTGATGGTATCCTGACCGTAGGTCTATCTTTGAAAATATTTTATCCTCTCCAACTTGGTCAAATAAGTCATCAATATAGGGTAAAGGATACTTATTTTTTATGGTCATCTTATTCAATTGCCTGTAATCAATAAACAACCTAAATGTTCCATCCTTATTTTTGACAAATAAGAAAGGTGCCCCCCTTGGAGAAACACTTGGTATAATGTAATGTTTATCCATTAATTATTGAAGCTACATTTTGAGTTCAGTCAACTCAAGGAAACTCATTATGTAGGGTATTTTAGACACCTGCAAAGATATGGATACTAGATCTATTGTAAAATCTATGTGCCTTCTAAGAGGTGGTCCTAGAATTTCTTTTGGACATAAATTTTGAAACTTGTTCAATATAGGATCATCAATCAACAAATTTTTAACCACTTTTTTTTTGTTTTCATTTATATGTACAACATATATTTCAAAACCCTTCCTTGAATTTCGTTTTGGTTGTAAGGAAGAAATATGCCTTACAGACACTCCACAAGGTATTACCTTAATGATTTTGTCTTGTCCAAACACTCCACGAGGTATTCCCTTAATGATTTTGTCTTGTCCAACTTCATCTAAACAATCAAAAAAAAAAAATCGACAATTCACAACAATGACATGTTTTTCAATCCAATCCATGCCTATGAGTAAATCCTAGGATCCCAATTGTAATACATTCAAGTCTACTTTAGTTTCCATCCCCTCCATAGTTACTATGCACTCTTTGACCAACTCTATAACCTTTCATTTCATACCAGTAGCTAACTATACTAACCAAGATTTATTATTCTTAAATTTATTCGGTTTACATTATGTTACTATAGTAGGGGAAACATAACTTAAACTTGCACCAGGGTCTATTAAAATAGATACATATTTTTCGATTAATTATAACCTCAATTTCTACCATGGCATATTGATGATCAACCCGTCGATTCTCTAGGGTATTAATATTATGGGTACATCATGTGATCTGAACCTAGAGGTGATTAGTTTCTAATGACGATTTTGGTTTCTATCACTCCTTCAAAGGGTCAGTTAGAGATCATTTTTTCTTGAGCGGATTGCAATAAAAGGTAAAGTTGAAGACTTTGTATGCTTGAATCCAAATTGAATTAAAGACTCTTTATATTCCTTATGTGTTACATGTCATGCTTGCATTTAATAATCTATGTGCACAAATTTATGAAAAAGAAACATAAGAACATAAACACATAAGAGAGATGACACTTCCCTTGAAAATAGAGTTCACTTGATGTGGGCTATGTTTTTGGGTCTTGCTCCAAACATTGATTGTTTTATTCTCCTCGCTGGAAAGAAGTCTCTCCTTTACAAGTTGTAAGGCCAATGTCCCCATTTGGTGACAACAACAATACACCGTAATGTGATCAGGAATGTTTACAAGCTTCACAAGTTCTCATGCTCATTAGGCATCCATGATGCTGACATGGACACCATTCCCATATACTCAAGACATAAAAGAGGAAGAGAAAGAAATCACCCCCATCATCATGGAGCCATAGAATGCCTTACATATGTTGTCGAGGTCCAAATGTGTATGCAGCCCATACTCAAATCCTGAAAACTACGATATTCTTGACTGCTTCATTGGTCACTTATCATCCAAGTGCCAAAATTTCTCCTTCACATGTAGCTGATTTTTTTATGTGTAAGAATAGAAGAAACAAATAAGTAGCACGAATAAGTTGGTCTTGTTTCCTTGTTGCAACCTCTCCACACCCCTTCATACCTGCATCAATCATAATATGTTGCAACATTCAATGAGAAAACAACATATTTAAAATCATGCTTATAGTGGGTTGTTCCAGAATTTAGCTTGTTGATCAAAGACTCTACTGCCAAAACAAACATTTCCATTGGATTTGTGTCATTGAGTTACCCAAAATCGATTGTCAAAGATATCCATCGGACTCGGACATCTATAGGTTCCCTATAGCTCCATGCATTGAAATGGTTGCATGTACCTTACATTAATGACTTTGTAAATGCATTCAATTTTTTGTCATTTGTACGGCCTCTAGGCACGTCTCCCTGGACTGAGCAAAAGTTGGATTTTTAATTGAAATTGGAGGTGGACTTAACCAAGTCACACCCAAGCCCAATTAGTTGGGAAGAAATTGCAAAGGAGAAGGTAGGGGGAGGATGTCCCAAGGTCATACCCACAGGCCTCCTCATTTTAGTGTTTGGTTGTAACAATATATTAATCTGGATGGGGGTCCACCATATTTGGCATCGATCAATCGGTACCCATAGCCGACCACTGAAATATTGCACCACATAAATTATATATAATTGCATGAAATATTGTCACCGAATCCGGTGCCATTCGGTCCAACAACCAGTCCATTTATTTTTTAACCATTCATAACTTAGCCCTCGTTAGGCATTTGCACGGTGCCACATGGTGCCCTATGATTGGTCCATGTGGAACCCTATCATTTGTTGAACCTATCCAATAAGCACCACATCATGAAATGTGGTGCCCTTTCATTTGGCCATGTGTCCATTCATCCTTGGGACATATGGTGGACTGTCACTGGGCCACATGGCGGTTCCTAGGTGGTTCCACATGGCGTCGCCTGGGGGTGCCACATTGTGAAACTATATTGGCCCATTTGGAAACCCAAAAGGCCAAATCAACATGACAGATGGCCCACATCAACATGCTAACATCATGCTAACGTCACTTCCACCATGTCTACCACATCCTGTATGACCTGCCATGTATTGTATGGATGCAACATGGCCATACAAATTGCCATGTGGCACTTTATCATTGGTCCACATGTCGACCCGAAAATCACAAAAATGAGTGATACTTGCAGCCTCTGGTGCTACCAAGTCAACATGTTGACTTCAACAGTATCAATGTTGACTCATCCCTGCTGAGTGGGCTGGGTTGACCAAAACTTTGACTGTGAATATCTTTCAATCCGTAGCTCTGTTTGACGATCTCTTCTCTTTGTTTGAAATTTTGCAGCAAGCTCTTCGACATGGTGTCCTTTTGGATGTGATTCAACAACTTTGAAAATTTACCCTTTTCCATTTTTCAAGGCCATTATGAGCCTCCTTAAACTCTTCTGAGACTTCTGGGATGTTCCCTAAATCCTTCTGGATCACACCTCCTAACTGAAAAGGACTTTTGGTCCCCAAAATTATTTACATTATTATTTCTCAGATTCATGTCCATTGGAATTACAGTATAAAAACCCACACCCAAACTACCTCACAAGGCCTAAAAATATCAATATGTGCAAAAATAAGTGATATCAAACAAATTATCACTATTACAAAATTCCCTTCTATGGGGTCTAAATCGTAGCATGTTATTTACAATTATGGCCACTCTCGACTAACTAAAGGATTTTCCCCATCCTTTTAGTCATTATGACAAACATGTCCTCTTTACCAGGTTGTCCTTTCTCTGGTAGCTGGTTTCCTTCTAGTGACAGATTTCCCTAGGCACTTCCTGATTGGATGTCTCCCTCGGAGGTGTCTTCCTAGTCTTCTTGTTCCTCTTTGGATGTATAACTGGATGCAAGGCCCAACATGTGGCCTCATGATGTCCATCTCTACTACAATGGATACAATATAATTTCTTATTTAGAGGTCTCTTTCCCTTGCTCTTTTCTATGTGTGGAGAGAGATCTTCTATCCTCGACTTTTTCCTGGTTTCCATAACCTTTACATACAAGGAATTTCTCTTCCAACATTGGGAGACTGCGTTGTTATTCAATCCGAAAAAAGTACATGGTCTTTGATGCCAAAAGATGTGTTGTACATTAGTAACATGCTTATAATCAAATGGAACTTTAGAGTTTTGATATTTCTTATACCTCGGTGATTTTTCTCTGGAGTTAGGCTGGAAAGAGGAGCGAGCTTCGACTCTTTCATTTTTATTCTCATCTCCCCCTGGATATGTCTTGAATTCTCAATCATGATAAGATGTTCTCTCAAACTACATTGGATCATTTCCATCTCATGATGATTCATTTAATTATGGAGTCTCAGTGATTGTCCTGGGATCTTCTTCCTTAATGGTTTTGGATCTTTCTCCGACATCCTTTTAGACATAACCTACCCCAGCATATTGATGCCAAACATTGCCTATAAAGGATCCACAATACCTTGACCATTGGCTCCAAGGCCTCCTCCTTTGTATCCCATCATTCTCATCAACTTTAAGTCGATGCATGAAGTATGTTGTTCAAGGACTTCAAAAGAGTCATTAACAATAAACAAGAAAGTGAATAAACATGGTTCATTTACCTCCATCCGAAGATGGGACTCTTGGTACTCTTCTTGAGAGGTGTCCAATTGTTCCTAGTGAGAAGGATAAGTGGATGATGCTTCTAGGAATCCTTCTTGGTTTCCGGATTCCTGGATGCCATCTTCATTTGCTTGACAAAGTGTGCAAACATTTTCATTCTCATGCTCGAATCCATAATCGGTGAAGTTTCCATGGACAAAAAATGGTATTATCATTGTCTCATTTGTGGAGCATTCTCTTGTCTACATTGTCATGGCTTGCATATTCTCTTACAACCTTTGGTTCTCCTTTTCTACAACATTCAACAATGTCTTCAATCCAACATTCTATGCTTGAAGGATTTGGTTGAGCTCTCGAAGCTCATCGAACCACAATTGTTTTGACAATCTCTCCATTCTCAGCTTCAACACCTGCGAATGGTATCAATCCTGCTCTGATACCACTTGATTTGAACCCATGGGTGATTAGTTTCCAGTGACGATTTTGGTTTCTATCACTCCTTCAAAGGGTCAGTTAGAGATCATTTTTACTTGAGCGGATTGCAATAAAAGGTAAAGTTCAAGACTTTATAAACTTGAATCTAAATTGAATTAAAGACTCTTTAAATTCCTTATGTGTTACATGTCATGCTCGCATTTAATAATCTATGTGCAAAAATTTATGAAAAAGCAACATAAAAACATAAACACATAAGAGAGATGACACTTCCCTTGGAAACGGAGTTCACCTGATCTGGGCTACGTTTCTGGGTCTTGCTCCAAATATTGACCGTTTTATTCTCCTCGCTAGAAAGAAGTCTCTCCTTTACAAGTTGTAAGGCCAATGTCTCCATTTGGTGACAACAACAATACACCGTAATGTGATCAGGAATGTTTACAAGCTTCACAAGTTATCATGCTCATTAGGCATCCATGATGTTGACATGGACATCATTCCCACATACTCAAGACATAAAAGAGGAAGAACAATAAATCACCCCCATCATCATGAAGCCATAGAATTCCTTAGATCAACTTCCCATATCCAATGTGTGTATGCAACCCATACTCAGATCCCAAAAGCTATGAGATTATTGATTTCTTCGTTGGTCACTTATCATACAAGTGCCACAATTTCTCCTTCACATGTAGCTAATTTGTTTATGTGTAAGAAGAGAAGAAATAAAGAAGTAGAAATAATAAGTTGTTCTTTCTTCCTTTTTGGAACCTCTCCATGCTCCTTCAAACCTGTATCAAGCATACTATGCTACAACATTCAATGAGAAAACAACATATTAAAAATCATGCTTAAAGTGGGATCTTCTAGAATTTATCCTGTTGATCGAAGTATTTGCTTACAAAATGGACATCACCATTGGATTAGCGTCACCGAGTTACCCAAAATTGCTTGTCAAAGTGTCTCCATCGGACTCCGGAATCTGCATATTCCTTCTAGCTCTATGCATTGAAATGCGTTCTTGTACCTTACATTAATGACCATGTAAATGCATTGAATATCATGTTGTCCGTATGGCCTCTCGACATGCCTCCATGGACTTAGAAAAAGTTGGGTTTTTAAGTGAAAATGGGGGTGTACTTAACCAAGTCACACGCCATCCTAATTGGTTGGGCGGACATTGCAATGGCAGAGGTAGGGGGAGGAGGTCCCGAGGTCAAAACTGCGGGACTCCTCCTTTTAGTGTTTGGTTGTAACAATATATTAATCTGGGCGAGGGTATGCCAAATCGACCATCGGATTTGGCGTCGGTCGATCAGTACCCGTCGCTAAGCACTGAACTATCGCACCAAATACATTAATGGTCGTTGCATGAAATCCGGTTGCCAGATCCGGCGATTGGTCTAATTTTTTTTTAACAATTCCGACCTTATCCCTCATTGGGCATATGCAGGGTGTCACATGACACCGTTTCATTCGTCTAACTTGTCTAGTCAGTGCCACGTCAATGTTCACGTCATGACGCATGGAGCCCTTTCAATTGGTCGTGTCCATTCATCCTTCGACCACGTGGTGGCCCAACACTGGGCCATGTGGTGGCTCGTGGGTGGTTCCAGGTGGCGTCGCCTGGGGGTGTCACGTGGTGAAAATATAATGGCCCATTTGGTGGCCCAAAAGGGCTAGTCAACATTACACATGTCATCCTTTCATTGGGCCACATCAACATGTTGACATCACTGCCACCGTGTCTGCCATGTCTTGTAAAACCTTCCACGTCACCTTCCATGTATTGTATCGATGTCACATGGTTGTACGGACTGCCACATGGCACTTTCTCATTGGTCCACATGTCGACCCAAAAATGCTAAAAAAAAGTGACACATGGAAGCCTCTGGTGTTGCCACATCAGCATGTCGACGTCAATAGTACAAATGTTGACTCATCCCTGCTGATTGGGTTAGGTTGACCAAAAATTTGACTGTGAATATCTTTCAATCCGTAGCTCCATTTGACTCATCGTTCATGTCATTGGAAATCTTGCGACAAGCTCTTCGACGTGGTGTCCTTTTAGACATGATTCAAAAACTTTCAAAATTTACCCTTTTCGACTTGTCAAGGGCATTCTCAACCTACTAGAACTCTTCTGAGACTTATGCGATGTTCCCTAAATCCTCTTGAATCATCATTCCATGTCATTACCTGTCATTGATTCCTAAATGTTATGCACCATCAAATTTATGTTCTTATTTAAAGGACAATCTTTATAAAGATGGGGTTCTTTGCAACCCCAACACTACAATGGTGGTGTAACTGGTTTGTTCACTAAATATATTGGTTGATTAATATTCTGAACTGATAAACTTTGATGTTAACCACTAAACCTATTTCGTCTAATCGGTACACTGTGTGATGGATGACGTGGATGCTTAAAAAATTTCTTCATGGGATCAAACTTGTTGTCCATGTTCCTATTCTACCATGTTTTTGTACTCTCGTACCTTTGTTTAAAATAAGTATAACACAACTTAGCGTGTCTTATTATTTCATCCATTTTCTTAGGATTAAGGAACTCAATTTTATCCTTATATTCTTGAGGCAGACAAGTCATACATCGTTGTAAGTTTTCCTTTTCCTCTCTAATATAAGGTACATATCTCATCAAGTTTACAAACTTGGTAACAAAATATTCTATCGTCATTTGTCCTAGCTTAAGTTCATGAAATTTCTTATATTTTTCTTCAAAATATATTTCTGTTAAGTATTTATGTTTGAAGTAATTTTTAAATACTTTCCATGTTAGTTTGTTGCTCCTAATTTTATTCAGTATTTTTGTCTCTGTCCCCCAGATAACATCTTTACCGTTCAACTGGTACACAACCACTCTAGCCCTTAAGTTCCATGCATAATTATATATCTGGAAATACTTTCCCATGTTTAAGACCCAAGATTATGCTCCTTTAGACTCACCATCAAAATTGGGTGGTATGGTCTTTTTGAATTCACCAGATAATTCACTACCAAGCCACTTCTTTTTCTTAGTTTTGATTGTTTTTTTCTGCAAAGTGTTATTTCCATAACTATCTTCACTCTCATCAGTTAAAAACTCAATTTTGTCTCTAAATACTAGGTGTTCTTTTCGTTTGTGGGATTCTTCATTAGAAAATTATTTCTTAGCATTCTTGGAGGTATGTCCTACATTCCTATTCTGTTTCATTTCCATCATATTCTTAAGTAGGATCTCATTGAACTCTTCTTGTTCCTTACTAGCTTTCAATAACATTTCATTGTTTGCTTTAATAATTTGCAACTCTACCTTTATGCTCCTCATAGTTTCCAACAATCCTAGTGAGTTATCTCGAGGTTGTTCACTATCCAACTCTACATACATCTCTGGTCCACTTGGTGTTGTTTTTCCAGTTTCTTCAGCCATAATGTATGATTTTAGGTTCTGTTAAGTGAGAAAATTAATATTTTTTTAACAAATATTCAATAAATGTTTACTCTAATATTTTCATAAGAACAAAAAAATTTGTTCGTTTTGATCCCATTTTCAGAAGCCATAGTGTCTAAACCAAGCTCTGATACCATTTGTAACGTCACCAAACACCCATTTATTTTTTTTTAAATAATGACTATTGTCATATGAAGTATTTTATATTTAATGTTATTGTTTATCTCGTTATATTAAATATATAATAATATCTTATACTGCTAGTTAATTATGTCACATGTTTTCTCTCACGACAGGTTGAAGGTTCAAAGACAAATTATCCAACCACAAATTTCATTCTATCAATGCTCAACATTTTCACATTGCAACCATTGTTTCAATAGATACAATGATCAACATGTAATCATCACTCTATTTTATTAAAGGGTAGTTTAACCAGATATAAATAACCTGATGAACCTTATAGTTATTGATCATAAAATTCATACTTCTTGCAATCTATACATATGTAGGATGTATCACAATGTTTTTCTTAAACCCTTAGAATCCAAGTCTTGATATACCAATTAAACAATACATACCTAAATGCTTAATTACCTACCCTATTCTTTCTATTTATATGCATTACTTGTAATATTTATACAATGTAAAATTTAATTAGATTTAACTTCATTAGAAAGTTCCCATTGTTGACAAGATTTATTCCCTTATTCAAAATCAATCTACTTGTTGACAAGATTTATTCCCTTATTCAAAATCAATCTACTACATATATTAATGACTACCACCATTCGTGTTAAAGAGTCGTAAGTGAGGTGGATCGAGATCTATTCGTTCCAATGTTCATAAATTCCATTTAATCTTGTATATATGTTATTATATACTAAATATGGTTAATAGAGCTTGTATACAAATTATACAGTTGTGAATCTCAACAATAATGTTAGTCTAGACTTCAGTCTTATCATAAATATGGTTTCTCATGCATTGTGTTCACTTTAATGACTATAAATAATCACTAATTTGAATCCTCATAGGATTTTTTCACTAATTTGAATCCTCATAGGATTTTTTACCCTCCTCATATTTTGCTTGTATTATGCGTTCTAGTAATTTCTGGTACCTGAGCATGAGCATTTATATAAGTGTAATTATGATGATTTTGGGGTTTGGTGCAGCATGGGTAATGATACATTACATAATCTGCACATCACTAGTGAAGTTACGACCTACAACTCAGATACAAATTAATGAATACACCACTTGTGTGCATGGTTTATGTCCATCAACACGTGCCACTCACCAAGACTTTTTGGAACAACTCAAGTATGATATTTTGTTTGGATTTGGCACCATTATTACTCATTAATCATACTGACAATACTGAATGATATATTAACACTAGCTTGGAAAACTGTGGATACCTTTTGATCTCGCTCTTTGTCTCATTTCCCTGAGATGAAGTGTTGAGTTGGGGATCTACTTCCTCTCTCCTTGCTGAGGAGTTGTAATTTTTTGAATAGAGAAGATTACAGAACCATAAATATATGGCTAAGAGCGTTATCACTCCTCTAGATTTGTTCTGGTATCAGGCTAACAATATCATTATCATTTATTATACATCAATGTTGTTCATACTAAGAGTGATATATATTAGTGTGTTTTTCTGAATTATTATTCATTTTTGTTGCTACAAGAGGTAAGGAAAAAACAATAAATGATTATTAGGCTTGAATTAAAGTCGTCGATGCTACCAACAGTAGGGTTGACACATTGTAACTCATGCATCTCTAACACCTATCGATCTCTTAATTGTCTTGTTATAATCACGACATAATTTATCTTTTATGTTTTTTTTTTGTTTGATTGGAGTTTAGCCATTACTATTTTCATATGCATGAAGAAACTTTGGTTGTATGCCAAGGGTATAAACCCTTGAACCACCAATAGAATTTGTGAACTTCTGGCCACAAACCACAGGTAACATTTTTCCAAATGTTATGTTCAGGGATTTTATATAAGAGTTCATGGACATCCTGTTATCCAAATATTTGATAGGGTTTTTGTTTCATTGTAGTTTCTATTACTAAATATTATGACAAAGCCATGATGATGCGGAAAAACCAAAGTCTAGTGTCGAATATCTTTGAGTTGTTCCCTCATTACATGGGTGAATATGTATTTACCTGTCTCTGTTCCTTTCTGACCTGAAGTAAAGCTAACCTCTTATTGTTTCTTGGTTGGATATTCTCCTATCATAAAAATATGGTCACACTTCACGAACCTATACAAGCATATTTTGAATCTCGTTATTATAAATTTTGACAATATTTTCTAGTATTAGTTCTCCCATGCTCAAAAGGGGGATTTTCTATAAGAGTTCATGGACATCCTGTTATCCAATTATTTGATAGGGTTTGGGTTTCATTGTAGGTTCTATTACTAAATATTACGACAAAGCCACGATGATGGGGAAAACCCAAAGTCTAGGGTCGAATATCTTTGAGTTAGTCCCCCATTACATAGGTGAAGATGTATTTACCTCACTCTGTTCCTTTCTGAGTTCAAAGACAAGTTATGCTCTTACTGTTTCTTGTTTGGCTCTTCTCCTATCACAAAAATATGGGCACACTTCACAGACATATACACGCATATCTTGAAGCTCATTATTATAACTTTGGACAATATTTTCTAGTATTATTTCTCCCCTGCACGAAAAGGTTTTTTACTTAACATTATATCTATTTTTTCCTTGTTTAATAATATTCGTCACATGTTCCTCAATGAGGTCAACGAATATACAAACTTTTAATAGTCAAGCTTGTGGGTTTTTACTATGCATAAGCTTTTGTAAAGAGAAAGGTTTATGAAACTACTTTCTTTGCTTGTCTCTACAATTATAACTATTTCTATCTTGATAAAGGATTTACCAAACTAGGATGTTGAGACTATACTTATGATTTTTATTTCAAGAAATCTCTTATGTTGTGAAGAAGTCATACTTGTTTGTTTCTATATGCAAGTCTTTAATTCAGATTTCTATACTAGAGATTATGGATTATATTTCTCTGTTTATATTTACTTATTCAAAAGTTTCAATATTAGACAAAATAAAACCCCAATAGGGTTTTCTGTTCAGAGTTTCATCTATTGTTTTTTCTATATTTAGATGAATATCGGTACCCATGTCAACTATGTGTTTTTCTACCTTTAGAGAACTATCAAAAATATATATATATATATATATTCAAGGAGTGAACTTGTCTAACAATTTCTCTACATAAATTAAATGAATAGTATCAATTCTATTTGCAAGTAAAGAAAAATAATAGAAGTATTTGAAACCCTTGTTTTCCTTTAATATGTACAAAAATGATCTAAACTAGTTTCTTTTTGGTTTTCTCTCATTTCTCTTTTCACCATTCTGTTCAATATCAGTAAATAAAAATACTAAGAATATAGTTGAGAACCGGTCATCAAGTACTAAATGAAATACATAATCTTTTATTTCTTTTTAAAATCTTATATTCAAATTACTATTCTAGCTAATTGGGAAGAAATGTGTGTAATTATCTATGACTGTGTTTACCAAAAAATAGTAATAGAAAGAAATGAAAGATTGAAAAAAATATCTGAACCAAAAGGAGATACTAGGGACAAAATGAGGAGAGAGTCAAGTTCCTCCCAACCATAGATTAGAGCAAAAAAGTTACTTTCTCCTATCATCCTCAAGCCTAATTTTTTATTCCATAGGAAACTGGAAAATGTCAATAACCTTCTCTAGGTAAATACCATAACTTGACTCTTTCTCAAAACCATCCAGTTCAGTTCCTGCACAAGTACTCAACAACGTCCTCCCTTCCCATACTTGTCTTTCCTCTTGTTTTACCATGAAGAGAATAGATTGCCGAGGTCTTTCTTTTTCAAGTTAGCCTCATACCTAACTCTCGGGAGTCTTTGCCTAAATGTTTGCTGGTTAGTTCCCTCACGTCCCTCATCCTTGGGAGTAGGTTTACACTTGTCCTCATGGACAACATTTACCTATTACTGTTTATCCTTTTTTTCACTTTTTCATGGAATAAAAAATTTCTCTTTTTATAAGTGGATTCTCTCATCAATTTTTCTCTAGTAAAATAAAATAAAATATAATTAAAATAATATTTACAAAAATATTATCATCATCAAATATTTATGAGGAAATAATGTTAACTTGAGTCTTTCTCAGCATAATAATAAACAATTACAATTATTCAAAATTAGTTAAATATTCAAAATGGACGGATATTACAATTAGTGAGGTAAAATTTAATAATTGTGTTTATGATTATATGGGTTGGTGTTCTATCATGGCTTGAAATTCAGTGAATGTTAGCGTGGTAAAATTTCATAATTGTTGTAAAATTATCATTTTTAATCCTTGATTTAGCAATGTATAATGAAAAAATTATGTATGGCCACGAGCAAAGCGACACGAAAATGTATAGAGACTGGATGTAGATGGACATGGATGAATACTTGGGGGTTTAGTTTCCATAAGAGAGTGTGGGTTATAAGGGGAATTATGCATGCTTATTAAACCCAAAACATATTTCTAAAATCATTTTGCTATGAACCTTTTATTTCCTTTTGAGTGTTTCTAGGCCCAATCATTGAATACATGTAAAAGGATGGGTGTGTAAAGTCACCTCACATATTTATTGAGAGCATGGGCCTGAGTG
>SNQJ01S0109055.1:27846-57034 GCA_010110895.2 Picea sitchensis
TGTTTCATTTCCATCATATTCTTAAGTAGGATCTCATTGAACTCTTCTTGTTCCTTACTAGCTTTCAATAACATTTCATTGTTTGCTTTAATAATTTGCAACTCTACCTTTATGCTCCTCATAGTTTCCAACAATCCTAGTGAGTTATCTCGAGGTTGTTCACTATCCAACTCTACATACATCTCTGGTCCACTTGGTGTTGTTTTTCCAGTTTCTTCAGCCATAATGTATGATTTTAGGTTCTGTTAAGTGAGAAAATTAATATTTTTTTAACAAATATTCAATAAATGTTTACTCTAATATTTTCATAAGAACAAAAAAATTTGTTCGTTTTGATCCCATTTTCAGAAGCCATAGTGTCTAAACCAAGCTCTGATACCATTTGTAACGTCACCAAACACCCATTTATTTTTTTTTAAATAATGACTATTGTCATATGAAGTATTTTATATTTAATGTTATTGTTTATCTCGTTATATTAAATATATAATAATATCTTATACTGCTAGTTAATTATGTCACATGTTTTCTCTCACGACAGGTTGAAGGTTCAAAGACAAATTATCCAACCACAAATTTCATTCTATCAATGCTCAACATTTTCACATTGCAACCATTGTTTCAATAGATACAATGATCAACATGTAATCATCACTCTATTTTATTAAAGGGTAGTTTAACCAGATATAAATAACCTGATGAACCTTATAGTTATTGATCATAAAATTCATACTTCTTGCAATCTATACATATGTAGGATGTATCACAATGTTTTTCTTAAACCCTTAGAATCCAAGTCTTGATATACCAATTAAACAATACATACCTAAATGCTTAATTACCTACCCTATTCTTTCTATTTATATGCATTACTTGTAATATTTATACAATGTAAAATTTAATTAGATTTAACTTCATTAGAAAGTTCCCATTGTTGACAAGATTTATTCCCTTATTCAAAATCAATCTACTTGTTGACAAGATTTATTCCCTTATTCAAAATCAATCTACTACATATATTAATGACTACCACCATTCGTGTTAAAGAGTCGTAAGTGAGGTGGATCGAGATCTATTCGTTCCAATGTTCATAAATTCCATTTAATCTTGTATATATGTTATTATATACTAAATATGGTTAATAGAGCTTGTATACAAATTATACAGTTGTGAATCTCAACAATAATGTTAGTCTAGACTTCAGTCTTATCATAAATATGGTTTCTCATGCATTGTGTTCACTTTAATGACTATAAATAATCACTAATTTGAATCCTCATAGGATTTTTTCACTAATTTGAATCCTCATAGGATTTTTTACCCTCCTCATATTTTGCTTGTATTATGCGTTCTAGTAATTTCTGGTACCTGAGCATGAGCATTTATATAAGTGTAATTATGATGATTTTGGGGTTTGGTGCAGCATGGGTAATGATACATTACATAATCTGCACATCACTAGTGAAGTTACGACCTACAACTCAGATACAAATTAATGAATACACCACTTGTGTGCATGGTTTATGTCCATCAACACGTGCCACTCACCAAGACTTTTTGGAACAACTCAAGTATGATATTTTGTTTGGATTTGGCACCATTATTACTCATTAATCATACTGACAATACTGAATGATATATTAACACTAGCTTGGAAAACTGTGGATACCTTTTGATCTCGCTCTTTGTCTCATTTCCCTGAGATGAAGTGTTGAGTTGGGGATCTACTTCCTCTCTCCTTGCTGAGGAGTTGTAATTTTTTGAATAGAGAAGATTACAGAACCATAAATATATGGCTAAGAGCGTTATCACTCCTCTAGATTTGTTCTGGTATCAGGCTAACAATATCATTATCATTTATTATACATCAATGTTGTTCATACTAAGAGTGATATATATTAGTGTGTTTTTCTGAATTATTATTCATTTTTGTTGCTACAAGAGGTAAGGAAAAAACAATAAATGATTATTAGGCTTGAATTAAAGTCGTCGATGCTACCAACAGTAGGGTTGACACATTGTAACTCATGCATCTCTAACACCTATCGATCTCTTAATTGTCTTGTTATAATCACGACATAATTTATCTTTTATGTTTTTTTTTTGTTTGATTGGAGTTTAGCCATTACTATTTTCATATGCATGAAGAAACTTTGGTTGTATGCCAAGGGTATAAACCCTTGAACCACCAATAGAATTTGTGAACTTCTGGCCACAAACCACAGGTAACATTTTTCCAAATGTTATGTTCAGGGATTTTATATAAGAGTTCATGGACATCCTGTTATCCAAATATTTGATAGGGTTTTTGTTTCATTGTAGTTTCTATTACTAAATATTATGACAAAGCCATGATGATGCGGAAAAACCAAAGTCTAGTGTCGAATATCTTTGAGTTGTTCCCTCATTACATGGGTGAATATGTATTTACCTGTCTCTGTTCCTTTCTGACCTGAAGTAAAGCTAACCTCTTATTGTTTCTTGGTTGGATATTCTCCTATCATAAAAATATGGTCACACTTCACGAACCTATACAAGCATATTTTGAATCTCGTTATTATAAATTTTGACAATATTTTCTAGTATTAGTTCTCCCATGCTCAAAAGGGGGATTTTCTATAAGAGTTCATGGACATCCTGTTATCCAATTATTTGATAGGGTTTGGGTTTCATTGTAGGTTCTATTACTAAATATTACGACAAAGCCACGATGATGGGGAAAACCCAAAGTCTAGGGTCGAATATCTTTGAGTTAGTCCCCCATTACATAGGTGAAGATGTATTTACCTCACTCTGTTCCTTTCTGAGTTCAAAGACAAGTTATGCTCTTACTGTTTCTTGTTTGGCTCTTCTCCTATCACAAAAATATGGGCACACTTCACAGACATATACACGCATATCTTGAAGCTCATTATTATAACTTTGGACAATATTTTCTAGTATTATTTCTCCCCTGCACGAAAAGGTTTTTTACTTAACATTATATCTATTTTTTCCTTGTTTAATAATATTCGTCACATGTTCCTCAATGAGGTCAACGAATATACAAACTTTTAATAGTCAAGCTTGTGGGTTTTTACTATGCATAAGCTTTTGTAAAGAGAAAGGTTTATGAAACTACTTTCTTTGCTTGTCTCTACAATTATAACTATTTCTATCTTGATAAAGGATTTACCAAACTAGGATGTTGAGACTATACTTATGATTTTTATTTCAAGAAATCTCTTATGTTGTGAAGAAGTCATACTTGTTTGTTTCTATATGCAAGTCTTTAATTCAGATTTCTATACTAGAGATTATGGATTATATTTCTCTGTTTATATTTACTTATTCAAAAGTTTCAATATTAGACAAAATAAAACCCCAATAGGGTTTTCTGTTCAGAGTTTCATCTATTGTTTTTTCTATATTTAGATGAATATCGGTACCCATGTCAACTATGTGTTTTTCTACCTTTAGAGAACTATCAAAAATATATATATATATATATATTCAAGGAGTGAACTTGTCTAACAATTTCTCTACATAAATTAAATGAATAGTATCAATTCTATTTGCAAGTAAAGAAAAATAATAGAAGTATTTGAAACCCTTGTTTTCCTTTAATATGTACAAAAATGATCTAAACTAGTTTCTTTTTGGTTTTCTCTCATTTCTCTTTTCACCATTCTGTTCAATATCAGTAAATAAAAATACTAAGAATATAGTTGAGAACCGGTCATCAAGTACTAAATGAAATACATAATCTTTTATTTCTTTTTAAAATCTTATATTCAAATTACTATTCTAGCTAATTGGGAAGAAATGTGTGTAATTATCTATGACTGTGTTTACCAAAAAATAGTAATAGAAAGAAATGAAAGATTGAAAAAAATATCTGAACCAAAAGGAGATACTAGGGACAAAATGAGGAGAGAGTCAAGTTCCTCCCAACCATAGATTAGAGCAAAAAAGTTACTTTCTCCTATCATCCTCAAGCCTAATTTTTTATTCCATAGGAAACTGGAAAATGTCAATAACCTTCTCTAGGTAAATACCATAACTTGACTCTTTCTCAAAACCATCCAGTTCAGTTCCTGCACAAGTACTCAACAACGTCCTCCCTTCCCATACTTGTCTTTCCTCTTGTTTTACCATGAAGAGAATAGATTGCCGAGGTCTTTCTTTTTCAAGTTAGCCTCATACCTAACTCTCGGGAGTCTTTGCCTAAATGTTTGCTGGTTAGTTCCCTCACGTCCCTCATCCTTGGGAGTAGGTTTACACTTGTCCTCATGGACAACATTTACCTATTACTGTTTATCCTTTTTTTCACTTTTTCATGGAATAAAAAATTTCTCTTTTTATAAGTGGATTCTCTCATCAATTTTTCTCTAGTAAAATAAAATAAAATATAATTAAAATAATATTTACAAAAATATTATCATCATCAAATATTTATGAGGAAATAATGTTAACTTGAGTCTTTCTCAGCATAATAATAAACAATTACAATTATTCAAAATTAGTTAAATATTCAAAATGGACGGATATTACAATTAGTGAGGTAAAATTTAATAATTGTGTTTATGATTATATGGGTTGGTGTTCTATCATGGCTTGAAATTCAGTGAATGTTAGCGTGGTAAAATTTCATAATTGTTGTAAAATTATCATTTTTAATCCTTGATTTAGCAATGTATAATGAAAAAATTATGTATGGCCACGAGCAAAGCGACACGAAAATGTATAGAGACTGGATGTAGATGGACATGGATGAATACTTGGGGGTTTAGTTTCCATAAGAGAGTGTGGGTTATAAGGGGAATTATGCATGCTTATTAAACCCAAAACATATTTCTAAAATCATTTTGCTATGAACCTTTTATTTCCTTTTGAGTGTTTCTAGGCCCAATCATTGAATACATGTAAAAGGATGGGTGTGTAAAGTCACCTCACATATTTATTGAGAGCATGGGCCTGAGTGCAATAAACTTTGGGAATTGGGAGAGTCAACATGCATGAGAGAAAAGGAAATTCATATCGGAAAGGAGATGATCTTTTACATGTATATTTTTCGATAGTAAGGGAATTATGGAGTGTTGAAGCTTGATGGAAACCATAGTGGGCATTTATAACATCTTGTTGGAGATATCATTTCATGGGGAGACATGTTTTAGGCCTATGAGTAATATTATATTCAAGAAATTGTAAAGGGAAAAAGTAATTTTGTGTTCTGATAATTTATGTTGCAACCATACATTCATGGAGTCCCCAACAAAGATATTTTATATCCAACTTGTGCTAGATCCCTAGAGGGAAGTGGGATAGATTGAGGGATTTTTTGGAAGAAAATGGGATCCCCTTCCTATATGTTGAGTGGTATTCATTAGGAGATCTTGTTATGGGAAACAAGGTTGGGAGAAACTTGAATAACACTATGGTTGCCATAGTAGATTGTAATTGAGGTATGTAGAGGAAAACCAAGTTCATATTTAAGTTTTCAAATCTAGACTTCCTTTGTACCTGCATGATTGATGCCACAACATTATGCTTATATAGTTGACAAGGAGACTACCTTCTATTTTTTACATGACCAAACCAAGGGTCTAGTGTTGAAGAGAAATGCATAGCCAAAAGTGGACTTTTGATAATCAATGTCACCTTCCCAGTTGGAGTTGGTGAAGCCGATCAATGTGTCTAAAAATATAGAATATGTGATACCAAAATGAGTGGTACCCTTGACTGCGAATATCTTTCAATCCATAGATCCATTTGACTCATTGTTCACGCCGTTGGAAATCTTGTGACGAGCTCTTCGATATCGTGTCTTTTTGGATGTGATTCAAAAACCTTGAAAATTTACCCTTTTCCATTTGTCGAAGCCATTCTCAACCTACTAGAACTCTTCTGAGGCTTATGCGATGTTCCCTAAATCCTCCTAGATCATCATGCCATGTCATTAACTCTCATTGATTCCTAAATGTTAAGCACCATCAAATTTATGTTCTTATTTAAAGGAGAATCTTTATACAGATGAGGTTCTTTGCAACCACGACACTACAATGGTGGTCTAACTGGTTTGTTCATTGAATCTATTGGTCGGTTACTATTCTGAACTAGTAAACTTTGTTGTTAACCACTAAACCTATTTTGTCTAACCGGTGCACTGCATGATGGATGACGTGGCTGCTTAAAATGTTTCTTCATGGGATCAAACTTGTTGTCTATGTTCCTATTCTACCATGTTTTTGTACTCTTGTACCTTTGTTTAAATTGAATATAACAGAACTTATCATGTCTTACTATTTCATCCATTTTCTTAGGATTAAGGAACTCAATTTTATCCTTATATTCTTGAGGTAGACAACTCATAAACCGTTGTAAGTTTTCCTTCTCTCCTCTAATATAAGGTACATATATCATCGAGTTTACAAACTTGGTAACAAAATATTCTATCATCATTTGTCCTAGCTTAAGATCGTGAAATTCCTTATACTTTTCTTCAAAATATATTCCCATTAAATATTTATGTTTGAAGTAATTTTTAAATACTTTTCATGTTAGTTCATTGCTCCTAATGTTATTCACCATTTTTGTCTCTTTCCCCTAGATAACATCTTTATCGTTCAAATGGTACAAAAGAAATCTAGCCCCTAAGTTCCATACATAATTATAGATCTGAAAATACTTTCACATGTTTAGGAGCCAAGCTTCTGCTCTTTCAGACTCACCATCTGTTGGCAACCAACTCACTTTTTCCTATCGTCTATAAGCTGCCTACACCTATGTCTTGCAAACATAGAATTTTTCGTCGCAATTTTCGAATAGACGACGTTTTCGTTCTTGCGACATTTACACATTTGTCTTCATTAAGTTTTCACGACTGTAAGCGTGAAAACTTCTCCTTTCGAGGTCACATTTCGATCACTATCTGAACTGTCATGATCTTTTTATCGATATTTACTATTTCACTATTTCATGNGAACATTTTTATATTGATTGCATAACTTGATTTTATTGAGTTTGTAAGGCATTGAGCATTTGGATTTACTTTTTATGACTTGCCTCATCTTTTATTCTACATAGGGGTTTGATTAAGTTTTTATATATATGATATAATCCTTACGTTAATCTTTTTATAACTTTTGGCTTGTCAACTATTATGAATTCGTTCGGCACATTGATTAAACATTTATACAATGGCGCATGGCTAACATTTGGTGTTGGTTTCACGTTGAATGTCGATGGTTTAAAAACTATACTCTAAAGTTGATTTGGTGCGTTGGCATAAAACTTACCATTTGATTCTTTGGTTGGCCAAACGATGTGGTTTTTTAGCTATGCTATGATTGTTTGAACAGATGTGTAAATCGGTGGTTGTACTTTACCATAACTATCATGCATGGCAGTGAATGACTCCACCACCCTCGCATGCACACATTAACGCTTACACCCTTTTGATCGTTCATTGTTGTTAGACCGAATAGCTTTTCTCCTATATGTGTTCGAACCCTTCCCTTACCATGCATTCAACTCCATGGAACCAGTCGTGCAAGTTGAACCCAATGGCAAACATGCCCTGTTGATGTTTGATAATGCCCGCCAAGATTTGGCAGACAGTGGATGGCTTACCTTTGCGGAACGTCTCGAGGGTTTTAACCTTTGCGTGGCCCGACAATTTGCCATGACCTTCGATGGCTGTCGAGCCAAGGTCGGCGATATACAATTGGAAATTGATGAACCGTTTATCAGTCTTGCTATGGGTTTGACTTTCATTGGACAACGATGGTCCAAGAATTGTAAAGTAGAGGAAGTCTCGTGGACACTGCTCTTCTAGTCACGCAAAATCACCTCCTGTGATAGAGGTTTTCCCATAACTATGCTCAAACAATGTTGGCATGATTTATTGATGATAATCAAGCAATTTGTGACCTGCGAAGGTCGCTACGGTTTTGTGTTCCTCCACCACGTGTGTTTGCTTATGGTTTTTATGGGATACTCTCTAAATATGCCCTATCATTTGCATAGAAGCCTGTTTAAAATGTCGAAGAAGTACAAAAGAAACCAGGCTGATAGTAGCCTTTTTCATTATGGGTTGGTGAAGCTTATTGTTGTCTGTCATTTGAGTCTACACGGGGATTGTTGGAATAATTTCGTTGCTCGGAATGGTTTTGAGGATTCAAACCCTACACAGGTTGACAAACCTGTGGTGAGAGAGGTCAAGGTTGTACCCCCTGTACCCTACCATGTCCTTCTGCCTAAACCCTCGGCCGACCCTCCTATCGATTTACCCCACACTGTGACTAAGAGTGTTGAGACTGTTAAGCCTATGGGAAAAAAGCCCAAGGCAAACCTCACTTCAAACGCCAAAGGGAAAAATAATGCCCGTTTGATTTCACGGATGGCAAGGAACAAGACAAAACCCCCTGTCGAGATTAACCCTATCGTGTTGAGTGAGGACTCTGATTCGGAAGTGGAGTGTTTCTTGGCTAGAGAATACCCCTATTCGCAAGGTTTGTGTGTCGAACCCTCGTATGACTTTGTGTCAAACCTACCCCCTGCCTAAAGGACAACCCTAACTACCCAGGCATTAAGTTGCCTTGTGAAAACCTCGGACATTTGCCCAAACCCTCTCCTGCTCTATCTAAACCTACAGTGTCACCCTGTGATCAATGCAATTCGTGGTTGGAGCGATATTATAATGATATTCCAATACTCCAGTCAAAGACTCAGTCACTAGAGGACCAGATTGCAGCCCTGACTAGTCAAAAGGCCAAGCTACAAGCGACAGATAAGAAACAAAAGACGACCAGCTCCATCTTGTTTAAAAATGTGGAATCAGCCACGGCTGTTGTGAATTTCAAGCTGGCATAATTAAGCAGCCTCGTCGCTACAGAGGTATGGTTCTCACAATTGCCTTATTTTGTAAATAATCTAGTTTGCTATAATGATTTTAATTCATCTTTTAAACAATTTGATCACCTATTGAAAGACCTCTATTATTCAACGATCATCCTGTACATGGTTTTGTTTTGACTAAAATAGAAAGAGTTTCGATTTGATATATGATTCGCTCATAGATTTTTATGGTTATTCGTTTGGATTGCATTTGCTAAACCTGTCTGAGTGAAGAAACGAATTAATGGTGTGTTTCCAATACAATTCGGGAAGCTCCATACCTTATTTAGAATACGATTACCCTCGGATTTGATCTTGTATGATTCGTATGATGTGTTTGAAAAATTCAGGAGTGAAGTTGTTATGATGTGCTCTGTCATACGATTTTCCAAATCATGAATACCACTCTATCCGATTTAAATTTGGAAATAAATACTCTGTTTCTATAAAAACAATGGTCTCATTAAAATGTGCAACTACGCCCGAAACATAAAAGATTATGATTCGCAACAAATATGCTACACTCAGCCGATTAATTCGCTTGTTTGTATTGCTTTTTGGTTTCATTTTGATTGTGTAAAAAAACGAATTGGTCAAACCCAGTGATGATTCGTTTGATTGGAATGATCTTGGTAAAGGAAAATTAATCATGTTTACTCACTGTACAATGATAAACGATCGTTAACAAGCTATGTTTGATTGATCCTGTTACGATTTCGTTATGAGTCAATTTTGGTTTGATTTCGTTCACAATCTAAATCGCTTGCTATACAGTTATCGTAATCGTGTTCGATTCGATTATTTCTCCTGTTCGTTTCACAATTGTAACGAAGTGTTTGCGATTTGATTCGTTTTCAATTGAATATTAAAACGATTTCATAACTGATAGACTCGATTTGATTGAGAAATGATTACAATTCTGTTACATATGATTTCATTTGCCCGATTCATGACTATAATTGAAGAAGAGTATTGTTATCTCTATACTTGGTTAAATGATGTGGATCCTGTTGGTATAATTCTTTCATTTTATGATTCGTTCTCAAGTAATTATTGGATTTCAATTGAATTAAACCTCATTCAAAGATTTGATTTGATTTCAATTCCGATTCTGTATATTATTTTAGACTAGCTACAGAATCAAATGATTCTGTAGCTAAGTCTGTAGAATTAGATTTGTATTGTTTTGCTAATAAAACATCTCTCTAACTTGTTATTTTTGGTCCATTACAGGTGAATTTGAAATTGCATTGGATTTGATGATCAGTTAGAGGATATTTGAAACATTTTGGTTTCATTTTAGTTTCCTAGTTTAGTTGATTTTGGGAATATCTTCCCAGATTATGTAAACAGTTTGATAACTGCCACGGGGAGGTTTTACCCTGTGGAGAAACTTATAAATACTTATTATTTTTGTAATAATATCATCCTCATTCGTGGGAGAACAAGGATATGGAATTTTAATACAGACTGAGACAGAATTTGATATTCTGCTGCATCTTTAGCTTTTCATGATATCAATATTTTGTTTTATGTTTATGTGTATCAATTTGCATTTGGTTAATGACTACTTTAGCTATCTTAGTCTTTTGCAAATGATATAATTTAATCAATATAATCCATATCTGATTTCTTCCAAGTGATTGTATAAAAGACATAACAATAGCAATTACCCAGTTCAGTTTGTCAAATGATTTCTCTTCTTCATAAGTTGAATTATTAAGTATAGGATTTTTTTATATAGGTTTTCCTTATTGTAGAGATTTATAAATCATATAATTGTTATGATTTTTATGTCTTGTTTTCATTAACAACTCAAGAGCATTGCAACTATCATTTTACGAGGAAGCTTTTGGATTATCCGGTGCGAGTTTCCTTCCCCTGACCAGCTTCAAAGTTATCATACACAGGACAAATTTGAAGTGTTTCCAGGTCAGTTGTTATTTGTTTTGTTTAGTGTTTATTAGTAGTTTAGTTTTAGATATAGCAGTTAGATATATGTGGGAGTAATACATTGGGTGTTCAATTTTTGGTAAGTTTTTATTTCTTGTTTATAAAATTATAAAATCAAAAGAAATACTCTCTGTCTTAGGGCAGATTACAAATGAGTTTTCGAGGTTTTATTTAAATCTGTATTTTTGTGAATATTGTATATTTTGTGAATGAGTCATATTTCAGATAGTAGTTGGTATAGTATTAGTTAGTAGTTTGTATATTTTAGATAATAGATTAGCTAGTTTGTTTAATGGATTAAGTTGATTAGTTTGTTTAATAGTTACATTAGTGAGTTTAGTTTGTTTTATTTATTTTATGTTAGTTTAGTTTGTTTTTATTTGTTTATTTAGTTTGGATTAGTTAAGATTAGTTTTCTCTTTGGTTTCCTAGAACCTTAGAGCTGACTACTTGAACCCGCTAAACCCTTGAGTTGGCTCATTCAAGCGTCTTGGGTTGATAGACAACCCTAGACCGGTTCCACTCTCGGTTATTGGGGCCGGTCAATTTAAGCTAGATCAACTTGACATCAAAATTGGGTGGTATTGTATTTTTGAATTCACCATATAATTCAATACCAAGCCACTTATTTTTCTTAGTTTTTAGTGTTTTCTTCTGCAAAGTGTTATGTTCATAATTATCTTCACTATCATTAGTTAACAACTCAATTTTGTCTCTAAATACTAGGTGTTCTTTTCGTTTGTGATATTCTTGATTAGAAAATTATTTCTTATCATTGTTGGAGGTATGTCCTACATTCCTATTATGTTTCATTTCCATCATATTCTTAAGTAGGATCTCATTGAAATCTTCGTGTTCCTTACTAGATTTCAATAACATTTCATTGTCTCCTTTAATACTTTGCAACTCTACCTTTATGCTCCTCATAGTTTCAAGCAATCCTAGTGGAGTTATCTCGAGGTTTATTCAACTCTACATACATATCTAGTCCACTTAGTGTTATTTTTCGAGTTTCCTCGACCATAATGTATGATTTTTGGTTCTGATAAGTGAAAATCATATTTAATGTTAATATTTTTTTAATAAATATTCAATAAATGTTTACTCTAATATTTTCATAAGAACAAAAAAATTTGTTCGTTTTGATCCGAGAAGCCATAGTGTCTAAACCAAGCTCTAATATCATTTTTAATGTCACCAAACACCCTCTTTTTTTTAAATAATGACTATTTTCGTATGAAGTATTTTATATTTAATGTTATTGTTTCTCTCGATAGATTAAGTATATAATAATAGCTTATACTGCTAGTTGATTATGTCACATGTTTTCTCTTATGACAGATTGAAGGTTCAAAGGTGAATTATCCAACCACAATTCTCATTCTATCAATGCTCACCATTTCACATTGCAACCATTGTTTCAATAGATACAATGTTCAACATGTAATCTTCACTCTATTTTATTAAAGTAAGGGTATTTTAACCCGATATAAATAACTCGATGAACCTTATGGTTATTGATCATAAAGTTCATACTTATTGCAATATATACATATGTAGGATGTATCACAAGGTTTGTCTTAAACCCTTAGAATCCAAGTCTTGATATACCAATTAAACAATACATACCTAAATGCTTAATTACCTACCTTATTCTTTCTATTTACATGCATTACTTGTAATATTTATACAATGTAAAATCTAATCGGATTCAACTTCATTAGAAAGTTCTCATTGTTGACAAAATTTATTCCCTTATTCAAAATCTATCTACTACATATAGTAATGACTACCACCATGCTTGTTAAAGAGTCTTAAGTGAGGTGGATCGATATCTATTCGTTCCAACGTTCATAAATTCCATTTAATCTTGTATACATGTTATTATATACTAAATATGGTTAATAGAGCTTGCATACAAATTACACAGTTGTGAATCTCAACAATAATGTTAGTCTAGAATTCAGTCTTATCATAAATATGTTTTCTCATGCATTATGTTCACTTTAATGACTATAAATAATCTCTAATTTGAATCCTCATAAGATTTTTTACCCTCCTCATATTTCACTTGTACTATGTGTTCTAGTAATTTCTTGTACCTGAGCGTGAGAATTTATATAAGTGTAATTATGAGGATTTTTGGGTTTGGTGCAGCATGGGTAATGATACATTACACAATCTGTATGCTACAATCCATGTAGACACCAGTAGTGGAGTTACGACCTACCACTTATATACAAATTAATGAATACGCCATTTGTGTGCATGGTTTATGTCCATCGAGACATGCCACTCACCAAGACTTGTTGTAACAACTCAAGTATGATGTTTTGTTTGTATTTGGCACCATTATTATCCATTAATCATACTAACAATACTAGACGATATATTAACACCATCTTAGAAAACCGTGGATACCCTTATGCTCTCTCTCTTTGTCTCATTTCCTTGAGATGAAGTGTTGAGTTGGGGATCCACTTCATCTCTCATTACTGAGGACTTGTAATTTTTTGAATAGGGAAGATTACAGAACCATAAATATATGAATAAGAGAGTTATCACTCCTCCAGGTTCGTTTTGGTATTAGGCTAACAATATCCTTCTGGTTTATTATACATCAATGTTGGTCATACTAAGAGTGATACATATTAGTGTGTTTTGTTCTGAATTATTATTTATTTTCGTGGCTACGTAGAGGTGAAGAAAAACCAAAATGGTTATCAGGCTTGAGTTAAAGTTGTCGATGATACCAACAGTAGGGTTGACACGTTGTAATTCATGTATCGCTAACACCTTCCAATCTCTTAATTCTCTTTTTTATAATCACGATATAATTTATCTTTTATGTTTGTTTTTTGTTTGTCAGTTTTATTTACTATTTTCATATGCATGAATAAAATTTAGTTCTATGTCAAGGGTATAAACCCTCGAACCACCAATATAATTTGTGAAACTCTTGCCACAAACTACAGGTAACGTTTTTCCAAATGTTATGAAGGGAGTTTATATAAGATTTCATCGACATCCTGTTATCCAAATATTTGATAGGGTTTCGGTTTCATTGTAGGTTCTATTACTAAATATTATGACAAAGCCACGATGATGGGGAAAACCCAAAGTCTAAGGTCGAATATATTTGAGTTGTTCCCTCATTACATGGGTGAAGATGTATTTACCTATCTCTATTCCTTTCTGATTTGAAGTCAAGATATGCTCTTACTGTTTCTTGTTCAGATCTTCTCCTATCACGGAAATATGGTCACACTTCATGAACCTATACAAGCATATTTTGAAGCTCATTATTATAACTTTTGACAATATTTTCTAGCATTATTTCTCTCCTGTACGAAAAGGGGATTTTTTATAAGAGTTCATGGACATCCTTCTATGCAAATATTTGGTAGTGTTTCGGTTTCATTGTAGGTTCTATTACTAAATATTACGACAAAGCCACGATGATGGGAAAACCCAAAGTCTAGGGTCGAATATCTTTGAGTTGTTCCCTTAATACATAGGTGAAGATGTACTTACGTGACTCTATTCCTTTCTAAGTTTGAAGACAAGCTATGCTCTTATTGTTTCTTGTTTGGCTCTTCTCCTATCACGGAAATATGGTCACACTTCACAGACCTATACAAGCATATCTTGAAGCTCATTATTATAACTTTTGACAATATTTTCTAGTATTATTTCTCCCCTGCACGAAAAGGTTTTGTAGTTAACATTATATTTATTTTTTCCTTGTTTAAGAATATTCCTCACCTGTTCCTCAATGACATCGACGAATCTACAAACTTTTAATAGTCAAGCTTGTGGGTTTTTAATATGCATAAGCTTTTGTAGAGAGAAAGGTTTATGAAACTATTTTATTGTCTCTGCAATTATAATTATTTCTATCTTGATAAAGGATTTACCAAACTACGATTTTGAGACTATACTTATGATTTTTATTTCAAGAAATATCTTATGTTTTGAAGAAGTCATATTTGTTTGTATTCTATATGCAAGTCTTTAATCAAGATTTCTATACTAGAGATTATCATTTATATTTCTATGTTTATATTTACTTATTCAAAATTTCAATATTAGACAAAATAAAACCCCAATAGCGTTTTTTGTTCAGAGTTTTATCTATTGTTATTTCTATATCTAGATGAATACCATGACCCCTATCAACTATGTGTTTTTCTACCTTTAGAGCACTATTACAAAATATATATATTGGAGGAGTGAACTCGTCTCACAATTTCTCTACATAAATTAAATGAATAGTATCAATTCTATTTGCAAGTAAAGAAAAAGAATAGAAGTATTTGAAACCTTTGTTTTCCTTTAATATGCACAAAAATGATTTGAACTAGTATGTTTTTTCTTTTCTCTCATTTCTCGTTTCACCATTTTGTTCAATATCAGTAAATAAAAATACTAAGAATATAGTTGAGAACCGGTCATCAAGTACTAAATTAAATACACAATATTTTCTCTCTTTTAAAATATTATATTCAAATTACTATTCTAGCTACTTGAGAAGAAATGTGTGTAATTATCTGTCATTGTGTTTACCATAAAATAGTAATAGAAAGAAATGAAAGATTGAAAAACATATATAAACCAAAAGGAGATACTGGGGACAAAATGAGGAGAGAAGTCTAGTTCTTCCCAACCATAGATTAGAGCAGCAAAGTTACTTTCTCCTATCACAACTGAGCCTAATTTTTTATTCCATAGGAAACTAGAAAATGTCAATAACCTTCTCTAGATAAATACCATAACTTGAATCTTTCTCAGAACCATCCGGTTCTAATTCAGCACAAGTACTCAACAACATCAGCACCTTATGCTTGTGCTTTCCTCCTACCTGAAAAAAATAGATTCCCTAGGTCTTTCATTTTCAAGTTAGCCCCATCCCTAACTCTAGGGAGTCTTGGCTAACATTTTCTATTTTTGTTCCCTCCTCCCTCATCCTTGGGAGTAGGTTTACACATCTCCTCATGGACAACATTTACACTGGTGGTTTATCCTTTTTTTCACTTTCCATGGAATAAATAAATTTCTCTTTTTATGAACTTCGATTCTCTCTCATCAATTTGTCTCTAGTAAAATAAAATAAAAAAATTAAAATAATATTTACAAAATATTATCATCATCAAATGTTTACGAGGAAATAATGTTAACTTGAGTCTTTCTCATCATAATAATAAACAATTACAATTATTCAAAATTAGTTAAATATTCAAAATGGATAGATATTACAATTGAGTTAAAATTTAATAATTTTTGTTTATGATTATATGAGTTGGTGTTCTATCATGGCTTGAAATTTAGTGAATATTGGTGTGAAGTAACAATTTCATAATTTTGTAAATCATCATTTTAATTCTTGATTTAGCGATGTATAATGAAAACATTATGTATGGCCACAAGCCAAGCAACATGAAAATGTATAGAGACTGGATGTAGATGGACATGGACGAAGACTTGGGGGCTTAGTTTCCATAAGAGAGTGTGGGGTATAAGGGTAATTACCCATGCTTATTGAACCCAAACCATATTTGTAAAATCATTTTTCTATGAACCTTCTATTTCCTTTTGGGTGTTTCTAAGGCCCAATCATTGAATACATGTAAAAGGATGGGTGTGTAAAGTCACCTCACATATTTATTGAGAGCATGGGATTGAGTGCAATAAACTTTGGGAATTGGGAGAGTCAACATGCATGGGAGAAAGGAAATTCATATGGGAAAGGGCCGATTATCTTTACATGGATATTTTTTAGATAGAAAGGAGTTATGGGTGTTGAAGCTTGAGGAAACCATGAGTAGAATGTATAACATCTTGTCCTGAGATATAATTTCATGGGGAGACATGTTTTAGGCCTATGAGTAATATTATATTCAAGAAATTGTAAAAGAGAGGGGAAAAAGTAATTTTTGTGTTGTGAGAATTCATGTTGCAACCATACATTCATGGAGTCCCCAAAAAAGATATTTCATATCCATCTTGTGCTATATCCTTGGAGGGAAGTGGGATATATTGAGGGATTGTGTGGAAGAAAAGGGGATCCCCTTCCTATGTGTTGAGTGTTATTCATTAGGAGATCGTTTTATGGGAAACAAGGTTGGAAGAAACTTGAATAACACTCTGATTGTCCTGATATATTGTAGTCAAGGTCTATACAAGAAAACCAAGTTCATCTATAAGTTTTCAAATCTAGACTTCCTATGTACTTGCATGATTAATGCCACAATATTATTCTTCTATACTTGACAAGGAGACTACCTTCTATTCCTTGCACAGCCAAACCAAGGGGTCCAGTGTTGAAGTGAAATGCATAGCCAAAAGTGGACTTTTGATAATCAATGTCACCTTCCTAGTTGGAGTTGGTGAAGCCAATAAATGTGTCTAAACATAGATAATATGTGATACCAAAATGAGTTGCACCCTTGATATCATGAACAATTCTTTTGACTTCTTTCCAATGGATTTATTTAGGATCTTGCATAAAACAAAAACCACTATTATAGCCTTAATTTCTGCCCTATAGTATCAAATAGGAACATAGAATAATATGAAACTGAAACATAGCCTTCAACTCAAGATTTAGAAAGATTTTTAAGGGTGTCACTAGTCATATATGCAACAAACAACAACATGTCTCTTGACATCCGTCTACAACAAGAGACACCTCATGTAATATTTAACAATCATGGAGTTTCAGAGAGGTAAGCAAAGGATGAGTTGGTTCTTCATGGCATGAGCCTTGGAACTCACAACATTCAAGTATCCATAGGTCTCTATAATATCACAAATATATCCACAATCCCCTTCCAATAATATGAAAGGAAGGTTAGTCTTAAGCATGGAAGGAGAGAATCATTTTACATATATTCTTCAAAATTCAAAGGTTCTTCTCTATTCTACATCAGTTGCAGTTAGGTTTTCTAGATTGGTTGAGAAGCTAAGGAGGAGAAAGGATAAAGGGTCAAGGAGGATTGCATATACACATCGAGATAATCACATTGATGTATTTATCTCATTTGAATTAATATCTCATTGGTTTCCCCCCATGAATATTTGTATTTCATTCATGAATGTTCAAATATAGTTTATTCATTCATAGATCTAGTTAGATCCAAGCTATATCTAGGATTCTAAGAGAAGAGAAGAAGCAATAAGGTATTCTTTGTCACTTATGTGCAAGAAGAAAAGTTTAGGAGCTAGAGGGGGAGATTCATGACTACATTAGCCAAGATACGCAAGGGAGACCTTCGGAATTAAGATATGTCATCCTATCATTTCTTTGTTTAATTATGAATCTAATTGCTTATTTCTAAGGAGAATCGTAGAAGTCGATACCATTGTATTTCTAGGATCAATAGACATATTCCAGGGAGATAAATTGGATAGTAAGATCTCCCTACGATATACCTACTGATCCTACACAAAACAATAGACTGCATATGGTTCTCCCTAGAAGTAAATTATTAGATTCATAATTAAATAAAAATGGGATGACCTTTCTATAGTCTGAAGGTTTCCTACATTCTAATTGTTGTAGTCTGGTAGCTCTAGCTCCCTGGCTCCTCCTACACAAAGAGTGACAAACAATTCCACTTCATGTTTTTATTAGCGTTAGAGATCACATATATCTTGGATCACAACCTAATCTGAAGAAATAAACTATATCACAGAATTCATGAGGTGTCATCAATAAATGGAAAATGATCTGTGTTTTGAAATGAGATAAGCTCACACATCAATGTATTCTGGGGCCCCATATGCTCATTCCCCTTTCTCCTTGATCCTCCTCAACTATCACCCAAGCTAGGAAACCTGACTACAACTGATGTATATGGAGAAGCATCGGTGAATTTTGGCATCATATATCTATAAATTATTCTTCCTTCCATGCTCAAGACTAACCTTCCTTTTATAGGAAAATTATTAGAAGAGGGCTTGGGAGATCTTCTATATCTTCTAGAGACAAATGGAGACACAAATGTTGTGAGTTCCAAAACTCCTGTAATCTTTCAACTTTCATCCTCCCTCTTAGAAAATATGTGAATCTAGAATATTACATGGGGTTTTACTTGTTGTAGACTGATGTCAAGCAACATATCACTAGTTGTCCCATAAATGAATAGCGACACCCCTAAAAAATTGTCCAAATCATGAGACGAAGGTTGTGTTTTAGTTGCATCTTTTGTTGTGCTCGTCTTTAAATCTATACAGGGGAAATTAAGGCTATAATAGGGTCGTCATATCAGATGGATTGCCACCATTGTATATTTCAAGGTTAAGAAGAACCTTAAACCCCTAATCATCTTTAAGCTTGAAATTAATCTAGACAATCATATTGGGTTAATCTATGCAATCAGATTTATCAAAGGTAAGTTGTGTCATTATCAGATGATCACTTCTTATTCCAAAATAATATCTCAACCACATGATTTCTATAAATTCACATGATTATTACACATGTTATGAATAATAAAAGGTGCAGTTGGGCCATGCCTTGGATAACGAAAAGTGGAAAGAGAAAAATAAAAGAGTAACGAAGAAAGAGAGAGAGAGGAGTATCTAAAGGGATAATAAGGTAGGAATAATGTGGACAAGGAAGATGAAATGGAATCTGTGGAACATGAAACATAGAATTCGATTTCCACATCATCATACAGGTGTCATTATATGTCATCAAGTATGCCACATTAGTAGAGGTCAAGGCACACATTTAAAATCATTTGAACCAAAATATTATTTTAGCCATAATAGAACATATTAACTCTAAATTAGCTGACATTTTGGGGTTAGGATGAAAGTGAGAAGGACTACAAAAATTTCAGTGAGCGCCATTTTCCATTTCTATTCCAATTTACCATAAAATGAACATTATTACTTTTGAATAATGGGGTTGGGTAAAATGCCAAAGGCCCTATTATAGGAAAAAAAATGAATAGCATGGAATGGGACAGGAATGAATATACCTAGTGGATATTTTGGATGAATTTGAAATGGTTTGGAGTGGAGATTCCCAATTAGGCCAAAATCCACTATTCTAGAGCACTTTTCGAGGATTTCTAAGATATTAAGAGGAAAAGTATTGCTTAGATCTAAATATGGAAAATTTTATTTATTGGAGATTTTACCCATAGTGAGACAAGTTGCAACTTTTCTTTATTTAAGTTTTCCTATAACTAGTTAGTTTGGTAGATAGTTAGTTTAGCTAAAAGTTCTAACACTCGAAAAACTGAAAAAGTGCAGGGTTTGGCATTTATAGGTTGTTGTATAAAGAGACTATAGAATCATATTCTAAATAAGAAGGTTGCTAAGTGATCACCATTAGAAATGATGTCTACACCTAACATAATTTGTTTCTTGCTCCTGATGAATTTTCTGCTACAGGTGTCTGAAGTTAGCCTCTAAGAAATCATTATACTAGTGAGACAATGGAGAAAGGAGAAAAAATGCTAATTTCAAGTAGCCATAATGTTTTGGTCGAAGATCGTAATTGAATAAAGGGGTAGTCATTCGGAAGCTATTGGAGACTAGATACATTTTGATGAGACCAGGACATTGGAAGAATATTTAAGGAAAGAAAAGTAAGTGAAAAATAAAGGGTGAAATCATGAAGGTGGGGTTACACTTTTTGCTTGTTTTATGAAAAAAACCTATATTTTCATAAGTTATTCAACTTCCGAAATATAAAATTATTTTTTTTAGAATTTCGCTTTACAGTAAAACAAAACTTGTGAAGAATTACATTAGCTTTCCAATGACTATTTTTCAAATTTTTTTATCACGATTTGATATGTCAATTTGACAATTGTTTAACAGTATGTTTCTTAACCACGAAATGAATGATAATGAGTTACTTATTTCACAACAAATATATATATTAGTAAACTTATGTTTTCAAAAACAAAATATCTTGCAACAATCTGAGACTCTATTTTATTATGACTATTATTTTGAATTTAGCAGGATGAATATTATAATTTCTAGAATTTTTGAAGTTGACCAAAGTAGAAACATTCTGAGAGTTTAAATACATGTTTTTCAACACCTTGTAATGCCCCGTATTTTGACCTTAGGTGGTTAGAACATTGTTGTTTAACTAATCTTGATAATTAAAAGTTTAGCATTTGTTTGGAGTAGGGTGGAGCTTTGTTGAACATTGAGATGTGTACCTCCTAGGCCTATTTGTATGTTACATGATATATGCTCATGAAAGAGATAGTTATTTGATTATTTGAACAAGAAAATTAAAATGGGTAAGTTCGGTACATGTATATGAATTCAAGTTATGTTGTGAATGTATAATAGATGCAATGCATGATGTAAATAGGCATACATTTTGTTAATTGAGCTGCGTCCGTGCAAATATGGGTTCTTATATAAATTTGTGATGTATGCATCAATATGTGTTATCGGTGAACCCAACCTCTGAGGATGATGAGCTATGTGATAGCCAAATGACTATAGTATTGAGGTAATTGGGGTGTCGTAGACATCATGAAGAGATTGTATGCTATAAGTTGTACTTCCTCTTTAATTTAAGATTCAAAATATTACTATGATCTATGGTAAAGTGTGGTTTTGACAAGATGCACAACTACAGAGAGTGGATGTTTGATGGCGTGACTCTAAGAGCAGTGGTTACAGAAATGGCTCGATATGGGGTGTTGACCCCAGTTCTAAGAGGAGGTTGGATGTATTTCCCATCGTTTATCCTCGAAACCTAGAGTCGTGGGAGAAATGTGTGCAGTCACGCAGCTCCCCTAGAGGTGTGATGGCTAGTTGTTGGGGAAGCTTGGTGAGATGTATGACACTTCAGCTTACGAGGTTCTATCTGGATTTAGGTCAATATAGTTGACACTCCGGCTTAGTCCAACAGAGGAAAGGGATAGGATGGAAGATGGAAGTAGGTTAGGAAGAAGGAAGGATGCTTAGATGTTAGATGAGGAGAATATTGATTGAGATTAAAAGATGCCACTATTGTTTCTCACTTGTTTCCTACCATGTTTAAAATCCTCTTTGATTTCCTAATGGTATTTTAGTGTGACAATGAGTTATTGATGAATTAGTATAATTTAGTTAATTAAAGGTTATTAACGTGCATTACTTGATCTGTTGTCCTACATGTCTTAGTGATCATATAGGAACTATGCACTAGAAGCAATGATTGTTTATCATTAGTACATGCATGAGATATGTGTGTAGCTAGCACACATACCCTACCAATGTACACTAGGATAGAAGTAATTAATGTATTAATTATTAAAGTAAGATATTAACTATTTAATTGAATGTTATTGAATATGTAAATTATAGTGCATACAAATATCTAGAAGCATTAAATACTTCTTATTTGATGAATGGAGTGGGTGTGATGAATTAAATGAGCATGGTGGAGTGTTATGTATATTTTGGAGAAAGTTATCAAATAACATTTATTATATAGTATGAGAATAAAGACTTTTTATTTTATTTATTATTGTTTAATGCAAGTCATTTATATTTAGTTTTATTTTAGTATTTTCCCAAAATATATAGATGAGGGAGGGTTGATGGATAATGATGGGAGTGGTTGAGGATACTTTGGGAAGTGTGTATGGAAACTTGATAAATAGGAGAATAAGTATAGAGAGGAGGGATGGAGAGAGTTGGATGGAGAGAGTTTAGGCATGATGAGGGTTGTGAAATTCTTGGAAGATGATTCTTGTGATAATTTTTCTTTGAGAATTTGTGTTTTGTTGTGAGAGTCCACAGTACGGAGGGCCAAGAAACCAGGTTTCTTGGAGCTAGAAACGACTAGGCTCCCTAGTTGGCCGAGGAGGATTCCGTTGTTTCACTCACGGGCAGCGAGAAAAAGAATACTTGGAAGCCATTCGAGACTACATTACAACCGATGAGCTTCGAAAATCTAAGGAGGAGGTATTTTTTCATTGATATTTTTGTTATTGATATTTTGAGTATACTTATATTTTAAGTTCTTAAATCTTAAAGTTAGCCTACTACTTATTTCATCATGTTATTAGATTTATCATTGAGAAGCTTATTTCATCATGTTATTAGATTTATCATTGAGAAGATGTAGGAGAATTGTGTAAAAAAAAAAAAAAACAATGAAATAATGCTAAAACGAAGTTGTTATTGTGTATGTATGTAATAAATGATTAATTTCCTAACATCCTAGATGGGTGTTACATTTGGTATCAGAGCCCGATTTCAAAACTGAAACCTGGGCTTGACCACTCAAAGCACTGGGATCTTGTCTTTTTCATCTGCAATCCAATTTGGGTTGTTATAGGTTTTACAACAATATCTTTCATTGGAATTTATGGTCCTTGATTTGTGGGACACACAATCTTATGCATCAAAAATTTCTCCTCACTCCTTGACTCCTCTCCTGATATGTTTACTTGAGTGCCAATGTGGCTCAGGCTCCTCAATATAGATGTCTTTGCATTTCTGGGATCTGAGTCCTTAGCCTCCATCAGAAATACACTAGGGAAGTTCCATTTATGCTCCTCAGAAGCCAGCAACAGACATATCACAACCTATCCTAGGTTGTGTGAAGAAGTGGAATTTAAAAATGGCTTGCCTGAAGATATCTTGATTCAGGTAAGGTCTGGAAGTGAAAAATAGACTATGAGTAGGTAGCTTTAAGATGTAGAGCATCCTTTGAATACGTTCGCTTGAAAGATTCCTCTCCCCAAAGAAAATTGTGAAGACTCTTAAGTCTCCCAAGAACCCTCCTAGAAGAAACATTAGAAAGAGGAAACACAAACCCACTTGGTAAATGGATCTTACAATCACTTGATTCAAGTAGTAGACTCCAACGAAACCCAAAGAAAAAAAAAAAATTTGACTAGCAACGAAAACTATGTAGAAGGTAGCCAAGTCAGAGAAGGGTATGGTAGCTCCCCCACCTAGTATTCCTTCTCGGGAAGAGAAAAAAGGGGTATGGATAGAAGTCAAAAAAACCAAACAGAAGAAAAAAAAGAGCGTGCCACTCCCAGGGTTCCTGTGAAGAAACAAACAAATTTTCTTCGGAGAATCCAAAAGCAATTTTCACATGGAGGTCAAAGGGTTTAGGCCCTGCAGAAAGGGAAACAGTTGGACAACTCCAAATAGGAACCTTCTGACAGAGATGAGCCTGTAAATTCAAGGGAAGTGAGATCTGGTAAAACATAATAAGAAAGGGTATTTTCTTAGTTTCATCTTGTTGTATGTTTCCCAACAGGTATAGCTTAGTTTCATCTTGTTGTATATTGCCCAACGGGTATAGCTTAGTTTTATCTTGCTGTAGAAAGAACCATTTCTTCTATTTCTATGCTTTGTCTGTTCCCGTTGAACAAAAAAAATAAAACAAACACCCGTATAATTGATGCATTTATTTAAAGGAATTTTATTTATAGTCGGCCAAAAGCCAGTAGAACATGTTCTGATGGACATTGGTTATATAATTTCAACCCTAGTTCATATGTTGTGCCAAAAAAAAAAACTTGCATTCATCTTTGAATACCAAGATTATTAATTCAATCCAGAAAATGAAATACAAGAAATAAATTCGAGAAATAAGAATCAACTCGATGCTCTTCAATGGCACAACATCTGCCCGGGAGACGGGGATCCTATACATAAATAAACGAATCCATCCATGGAGTTTCTTAAACCTAGGATGCCTACACAGTTGACTTGAGGAGACTTGAACCATCGACCTCAATCTAAAACCATCATTGACCCTAACCCAGACCCCTTTCGATGGATTTGCATGCATCCTTCAACTGCCCGACCAGATCCTGTAGTTGTTCAACCGTGTAGACAAATTCAAGATTACCCTCCGATGGTGTGGTGGAATCCAGAATTTTAAGTCCCCCCAAAAAAATAAAAAAATAGAGAAGCTCTTTGCAAGCCTTGTTTTTCGACGCATATAAGCAGTAATCGAGTCTCCATTCGACGCCTGTAAGCCACACCAGGGAAGCATGGTTAGCAGTTCGAGACAAAAGATTTCATAATTCCTGCTTGGTTTCCACTAATAGGTCATCGAGAGGACTTGATACGGGGTCCGATAAAGAACAACGTTGTGTGAGATACGAGAGGAATTGGTGGGAAGAAAGGTCTCTGTGGGAAACCTCCAAATATATGTAGACAAGCGCTGAATAGGTTTGTTTTATGAGGTCGACCAGAATTTCATGGAATTAGATTGCAGAAAAAGTGGATTCTTCTATCTAGTGTTGGAGTACTACTGAAATGGGGGCTCTGTCCACAACTATCAAATTCTATGGAGTGGCACTCGAATCACCATGGCCATTGGAAGAGAATGGTTTAAGATCATTTGTGACATCTTTTCTGACCTTCATGGCTTTCCACCGTACATTACTCGTGCCATTTCAATTTGTAATAACTACACTGAAAACAAATGGACAATGGCCATTTTCCGATAGGCGGCCTCTGTCAGGATGATGTTGATTATGCCCCCCAGAAATTTGAAATCTCATCGCCTGATATCGACAAAAGTTCTGCTATACAAAACCAACCAAAATAGAAAAATGGTTATTTTAATGGATGACAGCCCCGCGCAGACTATGAACACAGTGTGGAAAGATGAAATACAAAGTAGCTAGATTTATCTTATCAACAACAAAGGCAGTTGGCAGCAACACGACTTTCATTGTCCTCCCTCAACACATTAAAAATTTGGAATGGATTGGAGTCTGGAGCGAGAGTAGCATTCAACTTGGTTGAATTCGAATCTACAGTAACCTCCTTCTAAATGCTACCCACCTTATTGCAGTGCAGCTAATAAATGATTCCCTTCCTATCCTCTTTAAAAAGTTAACCTACTCTGCCAAATTTCACCTAACTATTAAATGCCCTCTTTACTACCTACTCGCAGTTGCCAGAAGGGCCACTTAATGCACCGCTTTACTCAACCACGGTACCTCCTCACTTAACTCTACTTAAGAGTTGAAACCCATACCTGCATCCTGCCATTATCCCAATCCACATTCAACTCATTTCTCAAATCCCTGTAATAGATACACATGAATAGATAAATTGGTTGTGGCCCACGTTCAAGTCGACTTTATCTGATAACATGGATGTAGAGTTTGGTTCAAAACTTCCTCGCAACATTTCATACACCTAAAATATCCAATTCATATCAAACACTGCCCTTCACGGTAAGTGTCACAAGGCAGCAAGCATCACAACAATGCCAAAACATAACATAAAAATAAGTGCCAAAACATAACATAAACATAACATTATAGAGAGCTGTTAGGAAATTTCAATTCAATCTTTCCTAGCTGTTGCTTGATGCAACAAAGATACTTAGCATTCCTTTCTTTTAATGGAGCAATAACATTATAGAGAGCTATTAGGAAATTTCAATTCAATCTTTCCTAGCTATTGCTTGATGCAGCAAAGATACTTAGCATTCCTTTCTTTTAATGGAGAAAAATCTTGTACCATGTAATGGAACATATGCTCACACAAATTATTATAAATAGATTTAGATTTACTTAAAAGAGTTATTATAAATAAATGTAGATTTGATAATAAAAAAAAATTAAACACAATTAGATTTGATTAAAAGAGTTATTATAAATGGATTTAAATTTGATTTAAAAGAATTATTATAAATAGATATCTCTAAAAAAATTATTATAAATAGATATTTTATTAGAAAATGGGTTTTATTCTATATATATAATATTATAAAGGGTCTTATCTCAATGGAAGAAACATAATATCATAAAAATGAATTTTATATATATATATATATATATATATATCAACTTCACATGTGAATGTGAATAGGTGTGGGAGAAATGTTTTATATAAAGATTATCGAGTATATATATATATATATATATATATATATATATAGGGCATGAAGCAATAGGCAATAGTGGGTATTAATGAATACAAAGAGTTAGGAAGGATTGAATATAAAGAGTAGAAAGGACACACATAAACACAAGGGGGTTATAATGAGCAATGGTAAAATGTTGAAATTTAGGTATATTAAAAAGGGTAGTGTAATAAAAGGAAGGTACAAGAATGAGTGTAATAGTGTTATATAAATATAAAATGAACCACACACAAGAAAACAAAACAAAAAAAAGAGGTAAACAATGTAAAAATGTAATAGATGGAAAATTTGGGAAGTATATGGGTGAGATGCACTAGTAAAAAAAGGTGGTGTGTGTACTAGTGTATGTGACATATCTTATATTCAAAATGTACTTCTTAAACCATACACAATAGAACACAAGTCAATCCAAGACTGAGCGTGCAAGTGCCAAGTCGCATGGATAAGAATCATAGGGCACTAGTAATCAAGGTGGTGTATGCTTAAATAGTAGAAAGTGGGTGCAAAGACAAATGGGTAAGGGAAAAGTGATAGCAAAATGATTATATAAGAAATGCAATAACAAGTTGATGATAAATACTAATTGTTGTATAGTTGACGATTATACTCAAGAAACAAATACAAATGGAAGTGTATAGAGTAGAAAAATGATGGTATAAAAGTTAACAATAAAGTAATAGACAAGTGTTAAAGAGGAAGACAAAATATGTCGCAAGAAAATGAGTAGAAAAAAAAATAATTGTGTTTTAGTGATTTGAGTAATAGATTCAAAAGTTGAAGAGAATGAGGTGCAGTATGTTAAGTAAGCAAAGATAGTAAAATCATAAGGGAATGTAAATAGACACAATATATGGAGAATTAGGTATGGTGTGCCATTGAAAGTTTATCTATCTTAGGAGTATAGCTTATGAACCTTGACTTGCTTCTATACTTAAGTATGAGTAGGAAAGGGTCTTGACCCTAGAAAGAGTGTAGTGCAAAGGAGGAAATTGTGGGTTGTACTTAATAATTATGTAGGTTAGCATGGTGATACTTACAACATAAGACTGTAGTAGGTGCTTATGTTTAGTTCCACATTCTAATTAACATTCAAATGGATATTGTAAGTGGGCCTATGTTGTGAATTTAAAACTTGAGTTAGAATGATAAGTGAAGATCATGAAAAGGCATTTTATTGTGTCATAAGGTGTGGCATAGTATATCAACCAAATTATATTAGTCACTATGCATGAGTCCATTGTACGAGGGGTGAGTTATCTAAATGGGAGGACACGCCTTGAAATGCATTAATTGGTCTAGCAACTACTTGTTCACTAACAAGGATTTTTCCCTATGAAGAAACTCTGTTTGAAAATAAATAAGTAAATAAATAAATCTATATGAGGAATGATGAATACATGCTTCCCATTGTTAAAAACATATTTCATAGTAGGAGAAGAACTTGAAACTGCTAGAAATGAACAAGAAAAGAGCTAGTTACCAAAGATGGTAAGTATTAGATAGGTATAGAGGATATACTTTTGAGATGTAAGAAGTACAATGCTGAGAAGAGAAGACCTCAAGGATAAATAACTAAATATTTGGAATGAAATCTTGTAGTCAATTTTTTTATAGATATAAAATGTTCACTAACTCACGTATCAACACAGTGCTCTTTATGTATAGGCATGTTTGTAATAGTGAATTGATGATAGAAAGCAAGATTTTCCTTGACCGTGATGAAGAGAATCCTATACTAGACAATTAACTTGTTTGAGATATAATCTATACAACTTAAGAAAAGAGAGATATTCAGGACAATGAAAAAAATAAAAAAAATAAAAAATAAAAAACAAAAAAAAACAAACAAACAGTGATGTGATGACATCACATGGAAATCATTTAGTAGTATATTAGTCAATGTTCCTAAGCATGGGAAATTTTATGATGGCATCTGTATTGTATCACTCAAGATAGAGTGATAGTAAAGTCAATAATAATTGGTTATAATTTTTAAGATATTCTAGGCAGAATTATATGCCTGGATTAAATTATAAATGAACTCGATATAAGATTCACTTAACTAAAGAACCAATAATGAGATAAGATTCTAATTGGCTATCAAACTAGAAGACTATACTTTAATATACAACTTAGGAAGAATAAATATACAAGAGAAGAATGTCATTTCATTAATTTAATTACCAATGGTAATAAAATAGAGTCAAGACATAGTAAGGTGCCTACTAAATAGGCATAGTTGAAATCAATATATTAATAGCCTCGACATGTTTTAATCAAGTCATTATCCAATGAGACCAATATAACGCAAGGTTTTTTGTCGCAAAATATAAATAGAAGTTATGTCAAAAATTCTCCTCATATTGTTAATGATCATAACTTCGGGACGAAGTTTCTTGAAGGGTGGGTGTATGTAATGCCCCATATTTTGACCTTAGGTAGTTAGAACATTGTTGTTTAACTAATCTTGAT
>SNQJ01S0109056.1:0-20659 GCA_010110895.2 Picea sitchensis
TAGAACCATAAACAATCCTTGAAATAAGGATTAAGAAGCTGCAAAATCGAGCAATTACAGAGTACCTCGTCAAATGGAAGAACCTACCAGTGGAAGAGGTGACATGGGAAGATGATTTCTTCATGCATAGACACCCATGGTTGTCAAGTGTTTAGGACAACACTTGTTTTTTTTGGGGGGGGGGCATGTTAATCCCTAGACAAAGCCCCATACAAATCCCATGTTATGTATAAAACCCCTTATTGAATTATTACATTTCTTGTGTTATATTTGTATGTAGGCTCTGAACCCCTTCATCACACCCTTTCATTATGATTGCACCCTATGTATATATATATATATACACACACACACACACCAAGGAGACCTAGTCTTAGGATCATCTCATCTCATCTCATATTGTATTATGAAGTGGATATATTATAAAAGGAGGTTTCCCCCTCAAAGTGAATTGTAATTATTGACTTTATATCATTTTTAAGGCGCTGGATCATAAGTATTTATTGGATAGTCCCATGATTTCCATCATAATGGATGGTGTTGATTTTGTATTAGGGGTCCAATGGTTACAATCATTGGGAACAATGGCCCTTAATTTTCAAGATCTTTTCATGAGATTTTCCTCATAAGGCAAGGAAATTGAACTTAGAGGTATCCAAGGGAAACCCTCTAAAGTGATAAGCTCCAACAACATGACAAAATTACTCAAAAGGGGACACCGGTGTAATTGCACATTTGAGCTCAATAGATGTTCAAACATCAATATACTCTGCTCCAATAGATCTCCAAAAAGTTATCAACAATCATTCCAAGGTATTTGAGGAGATCCTTAAGGGTCTTCCACCTACTCAAGATCATGCCCATGCTATTCATCGATAACAAGGAAGTGTACATCCAATATTCCATGTTTCTTGCTTAAAGAAGAGATAGCCAATGCGATCTAGGTGCAAACCACTTTATAGGATATAAATGGAGAGGGGAAAATCATACTAGAACCATAGACAATACTTGAAACAAGGATTAAAGGAAGGCGCAAAATGAGGAATTACTGAGTACCTCGTCAAATGGACGAACCTACTAGTGGAAGGGTGACATGGGAAGATGATTTCTTCAATGCATAGACACCCATGGTTGTCAAGTGTTGAGGACAACATTTGTTTGAAGGGTATGGGCATGTTAATCCCTAGACAAAGCCCCATACAGGAAATCCCCATGTATGTATAAAACCCCTTATTGAATTGTTACATTTCTTGTGTTATATTTGTATGTGGGCTCTGAACCCCTTCATCGCACCCTTTCATTATATTGATTGCACCATATGTATATATATATACACACACACCAAGGAGACCTAGTTTGAGGATCATCTCATCTCATCTCATATTGTATTATGAAATTTGATATATATTATGAGAACTTTTCCCCTCGAAGTGGACTGTGATTATTGACTTTTTATCATTTTAAGGCATTTGATCCTGCTTACACATGTTCATGCTCTTATAGTGTAATGAAATCACCCTTTTAAGTGGAATGGAGGTTCAAAATCCTCCCAAAGCGATTACAATATATATATATATATATATATATATATATATATAATGTTAGGTCTTTCAAATTGAGAAATCTGAAACTTATCTCTAATGCAAAATGTAAGGGAACATTTTCCCTAGCTTAGAATATTTCAAGGAACTCACTCCAGCTCTGGAATAGTGAGGGAACCTTCCCATAAGGAGGTGCCTTTGGGAAATCCAACCAAGACATCGTGTGAGTCAAGTAAATGGGACAGATCTCCCAAGAATGGATTTCGAAATCTGAACTTGTTCAATGTATATATATATATATACACATATATATAAATGGTGAATGAGACCCATACAAGGGTATAGCATGCATCATGCTACGATCAAACACACCAGAATAAGCCTTCTATAGAGAAACCATTCCTTGGAGTGCACAATGTGAGCATGCATTCGAGAACATTCAATTTGAAATACGGACATAATTACTTATCGAGAAAGGCTTACCGGGTGTAATGCAAGCTGGCGAGAGGGGTCTTTCGTTTCTACCAACCCATTGAGCTCAGTGACTCAAATGGATTTACCACTAAGCACCCAAGGCTAGATCCTGTGCTTTGGAGACTAGGTCCTCTTACTAGCTCGTCAAATGAAGTAAATTAGGTCTTTTAAATTGAAATGCGAAACTTATCTCTAATGCAAATGTAAGGGAACATTTTCCGTAGCTTAGAATATTTTATATAATTCATGTTTTACATAATAATTATTTTGTAAGGAAAGAAAAGGCATGCACATTGTTAGTTTGATGTGATTTTCAACATAAAAATATGAATTAATAGCAAGATAATATCAAATAACCATTCCATTACACAATCGTAATAAATAAATATTCAACTTGTTAATTAAAGAATATTTCCTTCCTTTTTATTTATTTTACATGAAATGCAATTACAAAGGACTTATTTGGTACAAATGTGGAATTATGTCTATTGGAGGGTGCACCAACATGGATTAGTAATCTTGTACTTGCTTCTCGCAGCATTGTAAGGATTGCTTATGTGAACCTCATATACATGGAAAATCTCTCATGTGATCAATATGGTAAAAACCCCTCATATACATGGTAATCCATACCCCTCTCCATTCTTCGAGGCAAACTCCTTCAATACTCTTATTAGAGAAAAATGCCTCATATTAAATAATATACAATATGTAGAGTATGTACACATTCGTAAACTTTAACAGTAAATAGTTGCCCGGAGGGAGTCTCTTGTCCCATAAACAAGAGTCCCACATACAAGTGGTGTATAACGATTCTTGACAAATTAAGATTATTATTATTATAGTGATCAGAATATAAAAAAGTATAGATTCCTCATATTTTAAGTCATAACACTTTATTATTGTAGTGAGTCCAAATATCAAAAAGTATAGATTCCCCATATTTTAGAAGGTCATCACATTTTATTATTTCAATGTTTTACACAATTACAAGAGAATGTAATTAATTTTAACCTTTTATAAATTGTATTATTCAGAAATTTTATTTTATTTCATATGTAGGAAATTGGTCCATGACATGGCATGTCAAAGGGACCCTAGGATAAGTGGGTAGGGTGTTTTTTTTTTTTTCTAAAGGAGACTAAAATATGTTTTAAAGTAGCACTAGGTATGAGAACAAATAATTGGGTATAGGTATAATTGGATGCACTTTGAATGTTGATGAGGCTAGTAGTGGAACAAAGAGTGGATCAAATTTAGATAATAGGAGTTTTTAATCTTGTCATAGATCACATCAATAATAATAAAATAAAAAACATGCAAAATGCCCCTCTCCACGGTTATGGAAAGGATAAAAGTACTAAAGGGAGTTATTTTCCAGATTTCTCTCCATGATGTGTGTGTGTGTGTTTAGAGTTAATGGCCTCTCTCTCTCTCTCTCTCTCTCTCTCTCTCTCTCTCCATTTAAGTACATTTAAGGTCAGAGAAAGGGGAGGTGGGCATTCGACTTCCAACCATTTGTGGATCCATAAAGGGGAGGTGGGCATTCGACTTCCAACCATTTGTGGATCCATATATGAGAAGTCTCTCAAGTTGAAGGAGAACAAATCCATAAAATGGTAAAGGGAAATTTTAATGCTACCATTGACATGATTTTTTATTTTTATTTTTATTTAAAGCCTATATTGGCTTATTTTCTTTAGATGATTGTATAAACAACACTGATATGAGATAATTTATTAAGATTTGGAACTATCACCAAGACACATGATAATTGCTATCAAATCTAAGGCATGCTTCCAAGAAATAGTCAAGCACAATTAAAGGGACTCTAAAAGGTGGACCCAAGTTGAATTAAAAATATTGAGACAAAAAATTACCTCAACAATGGTCCTTAAATGCTCCCAAAAGACCACCACCGGGCCATGGGGTATCTCTTCCAGGTTGAGCCCTTCTCTAGTTCCTTCATATACAAACATAGGTGAGCCAACCTTCCAGTCCAACAAGAGTGGTCCGACCACCAAGCTCCATTATCTCACCTTCACCTATCGTCATATTAAACTCCAACTAAATTGGTTGATCATTCACATTACTTGAAGAGTACAATGGTACCTTTGTTATAATGATGCTCGATAGTATCCATAATCTCATATAAAATTTGACTTTCCACTTGGGTAACATGCAAATACTTGTATAATTCATAAAAAAAAATCAATTAAGGAATCAAAGAAATGGAAATCTCTCCTTTTACCTTCAATGTTCCTCTGTTACCATTCACACTATATGAGAGTTAACCGGCTCATCACATGCTAGAGATTTTAATGCAAACACCACTCTCCTAGTGGCATGATGTTACAATTCACATTTGATCATGAACACTTCAAATTGGTCTTCTAGAGCTCATATGTCAAAGAGCTTGTTGCATGATGATCCTCCTTACATAGTGGATATGCCCACCATTGACTATCTCATGATGATGATAGCATGGTTCATTTGATTTGGCATAGTGATGATGATGTTGTACATATGACGAGAACCGTAGTGCTCCATTGATGATTATGACGATGAGACTTGATGTATTGGACAATGTCACATCTTTCTTTCTTTCTCATGTATGGTGATAGTGTTGCATGTATTTGTCATGAATGTGGTGAACATTGGTTAAGCCTAATAATGGATCATAACAATCTAAATTGTTATTATTTGCCTTGTGTTAGGGATTGAGTGTAACCTAATATGAAACAAATAAATGGAATTGTAGATAATCAAAGAGGAATAATTTTCAAAGATAACAGGTGGTGTCTAAAGACACCGTTACAACACTTAAGCACATAACATCGTGATCATAACTTCACAATGCATGGTGAACATCTTGTACACTTGTACCACACACAAATAATGACCCATAGGGTCTGTTATCTATAGATTCAATATATATCCAACTTCCTTGGAATCATGAAGACCTTGTCCACATATAACTATTGGTGGTAAGAGTTGACTCCGTCAAATCTGCATCCTTTAGTCGGCTCGACAAGGATGCTCAACCCAACCGTCCATGCATCCAACTTGTAGTCGTTTTCTTGGCTAGTCGATCCACCAACTGAATGTCTTCGACTACTGTTTAAATGTGTGGCTGACAGGCTTGTCGACTACTTGACCAACTTGTGTATATATTCAATTGATTGCTCGACCGACTGTTTCCAGATGTTGGTCAACCGCCCGACTGATTGATTCCAAGAGAAGTGTGATTAACCATCATAATATGAGGTTCCAACACCCCCATCAACACACTTCTCTAGAGATTCATGAGGTGAAATTAAGTGAGTGGTACACCCCCTAATAATTCCAACTTCTTGAAGCCCAAGCATCATATGGAGCTTGATGAACTTAGCTTCAAATAATGGCTTAGTAAAGATATCATCTACCTGATCATTTTTTCTGCAATAGACAAGAGAGGCAACGTTCTCATGATCCATATGTCTCAAATAGTGAGCATGGAGCTCAACATGTTTCATTTAATTGTGGGAAACATGATTGTCACAATAAAGTGTATTCGAGGTATGTACAAGAAATCCAAGTTCACCCATAAATCGACAAATCCATACTTCCTCCATACCTACATGAATGGTGCCACGATATTGTGCTTTTGTAGTCAACAAGGAGATTGCCTTCTATTTCTTGTATGACCAAACCAACGGTTTGCTATTGAAGTGAAACACATAGCCAAAGGTGGAATTTTGATCATCATTGTCACCTTCCCAATCGGAGTTGGTGAATCCGACCAACGAATCTGAACATCAACAATAATTGATACCAAGATGAGTGGTACCCTTGAGATAGAAAAAAATGCTTTTGACTGCTTTCCAATGTCTTTCTCCAGGATCCTACATAAAATGAGAAACCGCACTAACAACAAAAAAAATGTTAGGTCGATTGTGAGTAAGATAAATGAGAGAGTAGCATTGGATTTGGGAGTTTGAAAGTTTTTTCTCAACTTAACTCCAAATTGAAAAGGAGTAGCACATGGCTTACAATTGACCATCTTAAAAAGTGTCAAAGGTCCAGTACACATTTAGATTGAGAAATGAAAAAACCATCCGAGAATGATAATACTTGAAGACCCAACAAATAATGCAAAATACCAAGATATGCCATGTCAAAGGAGTCAACAAGTTGTTTCTTCGATCTAATAATGAGATCAATGTTATTGCCAGTTATGACAAGGCCATGATCTTATACAATAACAATCAAAGTATTTCCATGAGTATGGAGTACATACAACCTATGATTAGATTCATAATGTTTGAAACGAAGTCGAAGAAATAAATTATCGATCTTAACATACCAAGCTCTAGGATCTTGCTTCAAACCATAAAGAGACTTTTGAAGTTGACAAACCAGATTAGAATCTGTCACAAAACCAGGAGGTTGTTCCATGAAAATTTATTCAGATAGTTCGCCATTAAGAAAAGCACTCTTTACATCCATTTGATGGATCTTCCATCGAAATTGAGCAACAAGAGAAAGAATCAGTCGAACAGAGTTCATATTTGCAACAAGGGCAAAGGTCTAGGTGTAGTTGATGCCTTCTTGTTGAGAAAATAATTTCACAACCAAGTGAGCTTTATGATGCTCAAAAACACCTTCAGAGGTAAATTTGGTCTTGTAGGCCCATCGACACTTCACAACATTCTTTCCTTGAGGCCAAGAAACTAAATCCCAAGTGTGATTCTTCACTAGAGAATCCATATCTGTTTGCATAGCCTGCTCCCATTCAGGTTGTCCTTGTGCATCTGAGTAGTTAACAGGATCATAGGTTTCAAGCACATGATTCATCAAAGCAACGCTGGCATGTTGTTTTTGATTGTGAGTTTTTCAGCTTGAATAAATATCATCGACATCAGAACCAATAGCTTCAATGGTATTAGTAACCTGTCTGGGTAGACAAGAAAGAGGTGAAATGTCGTTCAATATATAAGGTCGATTAGAAGTTTGAATATTTTTAGTCGATGGAGATGGCGGACTAGTCAAAACATAAATTGACTGACCAATCGACTTAGAGGTTCAAGGTTCAGTCGAAACAAGAACAAAGGTCAAATTTCCAGTCGAAGGACTAAAACACTGAACAAGAGATCTAGAGTTGGAAACAACATCAAGGTGACCATATTGTAACAATTGATATGAGGGATTCAACAACTTGATACCAGAAGACTTCTCGACAAACCATACACTTCTTCTCATATGATCCATCGTTTGACAGGGTTAATTAGTTGAGAGGCTTTAGACTCTTTAGAATAGTCCATCATGATGCAAGCATGACTCTTTGCATTCAATTTATTTATGCAATCATAAAAAATATGAGCCATGGCAACACATCGAAACACATAGAGGTAGTTGACTAAGGGTTTCCTTCCACACCATCGTTCGAATGGAGTCACTGAAGGAACAAATCAATTTGAGATGCGATTGAGCAGATGGTTTGCACAATAGACAACTTCAACCAAGAAGCGAGGACAAAAATATTTGTCTTGCAAAATACATCTAACCATTTTTACTTATGTCTGATTCTTGCGTTTTGCAATGCCATTATGCTAAGGACTATGAGGGATCAACCATTTCCAGTTAATACCATATCGAACCACATATTATTCAAAAGGTTGATTCACATACTCACCACAATTGTCTAATCTCAAGCACTTGATGGGTCGACCACATTTCTTTTCAAAGACAAGATTCTTATTTTTTAGAAGAATAAACCTAAGTGAAATCATCAATGAAAGTCAAGATATACCTTACACCTACTAAGGAAGGTAGATTGATACAACAAAGATCATTGTGAACCAGCTCGAGGAGGTTCTGTTCTCACTATGCTTTGCTAGAGTCAAAGGGTGTTTGGTGATGCTCTCCAAGCACACATCCTTTACAAACTCTATCAGTGGGGAAAACTTTAGGTAAACAAACAACCATATTTTGAGTTGCCATTGACCACAAACTTAAAAAATTTAGGTGTATGAATCGTTCATGGCATGTTTGACTTCTTTTATCAGTGTGAGTAGCAAGAGTATCTGATTCAGAGTCGGGTTGAGTCGCGTCCCTAAACTTATACAAATTGTCCTTCGGGTCAAGAAACCCTCTAGCGACAACCGACCAAGCTTTCTTCAAATCTCGAACAAAGAACTGATCTAGAAAAAAATCCACAATCTTACATGTTTATGTTAATTGAGAAACCAAAAATAGATTTGCACTGAGATTCAATACATGATAGACATCTAAAATTATCCCATGTTGAAAGGAAACATCACCCTCACCAACAATATCGAGAGCAAAGTCATAAACAACACAATTCTTTCTCTCCATAACTTTATCTAAGGACGTGAACAAGGAAGTGCCCTTATTCATATGAGGAGGGCACCCAGAGTCAACTACCCATTCATTTTTCCCAGAATGAGATAACAAGGCTTGAGAAGTTTTGACTTGTAAGGTGAAATTATCAACAGGTCGATGAACAACCGACGTGTCTCCTTCAAGGTGCTTGACCTTCTCCTCTAGGTTGTCTCTCTTCTTGTAGCAAACCTTCTCCACATGTCCAGTGTTTCCATAGTACTGACATGTCTTATTCTTTCGACTCTAACGGGGTGCATATGTCTTCCCTTTTGGTTTATGGATGAGACATATAGGTCTTTGTATAGGGGTATCAAACCTTCCTCTTTCCTTGTGATCTAACTTTCTCCTTCCCTTGAGTAAGTGGGCTTGATGTTTACCACCAATATTGCCTTCATCAAGTAAGTATTGATCATCAATGATCAATAAGCCACAAAAATATTCAAAGGTGTACTCCTTACCATCTTCTTTGTGTGCCTACTAGTTGGTGTGGAAAGTCAAAATGAACACGTCGAATGGTGTTCTCAAATTCATCAGGACCATCTTGATGAGTTGTCCATATTTCTTTTGATAATTATTTCCACATTCACCCAATTTCAACTGCAGTTCTTTCACACATGCCAAATAGTCCTCTATTATGTCGAAAGAATGAGGATCAAGAGAGATCAACTCTTTCTCTAATTGCACAACATCGCTTTGATCGACCTTGTCGAATAAATAATTCAACTTCTTCTAGACTTGATGAGGGTAGTTGATTCCACTAATGTGAAATCAAATCTCCCACGAGATATAGGTCATGGTGACCCCACAACCTCATCCTTCTTCCATCAATAATGAATATTTCTTGATCAACTGTTGGATCCAGAATTATAGTCTTCGTATATTGCCACAGTCCTTTACTCTTCAATAGGATTTCCATGTTTGTTTCCCATATAGCATAACTTGATACATTCAAAACTAAAGGATCGATATTTGAAGCCATCTTTTATATCTAGATAGATCTGATTTGTTTCCACAAGTTATAGTCAGCAGATCATCGACTCAGAGTCAACCACACAACATACCTGACTTAACAATATTTGCGGACAACAAGCAAGGTCACAACCGGTCACTCTAATACCATGTTGGGTATTGAGTGGAACCTGATACGAAACAAATAAACATAGTTGTAGATAATCAAAGAGGAATTCGTTTCAAAGACAACAAATGGTGTCTAAAGACATTGTTACAACACTTAAGCATATAACATTATGATAAGAACATCATAATGCATGGGGAACATCTTGTACACTTGTACCACACACAAATAATGACCCATAGGGTTTGTTATTTATAGCTTCAAGATCTAACCAACTTCCTTGGAATCAGGAAGATATTGTCCATATATAACCGTTAGTGGTTAGAGTTGACTCTGTCAAATCCATGTTGTCTAGATGGATCGACAAGGATGATAGACTTGACCGTCCATACGTCCAACTCAAAGTCATTTAGTCGACTAGTCGATCCACCAACCGACTTTCTTAGACTACTGATCGATTGTTTGACCTATATGTTTGGTGAGGTCATCCCGTGGTTGTCATGCGGTCGATAACAAATCCCTAGCCACAGACATAGCCACCCACATCGCCTCAAACCCCTGAAGCTTTGTTATCGATCAACATTTGTTCTCACGCGGTCGAGGCTAATCACTATCCCGTTGATCGAAGTTTTTTCCGAGCTAGAGGAGGGTGGGATGGCGGAAGATGAAGAGTTACTGGACTATAATTGGGACCCATTAGAGGATTTGTCGCCTTGGTGGATGCCAATTGGTTGTATCCAGAGAGATGTGTCAAAATCTTGGGTAGGGAGGTCGGATCCCAAGGATGCAGACGGTTACGAATCGATTGTTACCAATTTTGGTTCAAAACTTGACCTTCTTGCTACCCACCTAGGGTATTTCTCACCCTCTGAGTTTTCTCAACCCCCTTCTGGTCACGAGGTTGGTTCCTTGACATAGATCTACTGTACAACTACCCCGTCCAACTTTCCTACTAGCGATGAAGACCCCTTTTCAGTCGTCGGGGCTTTGTAGTTGTGGAGGGATCGATTCTCTCTCTCGAAGGGCTTCCTCCCTTAAACACACATTTCCTAACGACTCCTAGTCCATTGGAAGTTCAATAAGAATGCTTTTTTCACAAGGTCTTCTTGGCGTCGGTCCAATCCCCCATCAAAACTGCAACAACCGTTGTTACGGTAAGTGGATCTGCAGGTTTTCTCTCCAGGGAGTCATTCATAAGCATCATGACTTTCTATTTGGCAAACCCTCCTTCCACAGACGGGTCACGTCGAGGCATAGGGAAACGACCTCCTGCCTCACAAGGGCTTCATATTCATGAACAGTTCTTTGAGGAGGAAGGTAGGCCACATAGCGTGAAATCACTTTCCCAACAACCCACTAAGCGCCACAAATGCCCTTGTCTCAAAGTCTCTGAGAAACCTCTTACACTAGCACTGGGGGACAAGATTTTGCTTCCTCGGGTGACAGATATGGTGGAAAAAACCCTAGTCGGGCTAGTGAATGGTCGAGCTCTAAGTCTCAATTCTCTCTTGGCTTGGTTTTCGAACTCCTTGTCCGCGACCTTGCCCCAGCTCCCGACGTTGAATATTTTAGCAAAGGGTTGGTTCATGTTCATCTTTTGTAGGGTAGAGGATGCAACACGGGTCCTTAAAACCCCATGTTGTATTGACTCCTCTCCTTTTCTCCTCAAATTATGGGCCCTTTCTTTGATGCTAGCCGTGAAAGAATTGACGAGATGTTGATGTGGGTTCGCTTTCCCGGTCTGCCACTAGAGATTTGGACTGATAAATGATTTTGGTGCCTAGGGGGAGCAATCAACACTTTCATGGATGCATATTTGTCTTTCCTTACCTCAGGAAAAATGTTGGTGGCATGCATACTGGATTCCTTGAACATATGGAAGGGACTGGCAACAGAGATGAACCTATTGTGGCAAGGCCATTATTTCTCCCAAAGTTTAGACTACAAAGGCATTTTGTTCCAGTGTTGCAGGTGCCATTATGTAGGACACATTGCGGTTGACTGTCTTTTACCCATGAGCAGGAAGCAGAAGGACCAAAGGTCGAGATATCAAAGGAAGTGACGACCCCCCTCCATGAAAGATCCTTGTGCCTCCACTCTCTTGATTCAGGAGATGGATGCCCAGGGGTGGAATGAACCATCGGGCCAAGGGTATTGGTTTGGTTCTGAGCCTTCGATGGAGGTCTTTATTTATTTTTTGGTCGAGGGTCCAAGCTTAGCAAGGGGAGTGTTGGTCCTAAGGTCTGCACCTCACTACTAAAGGGCAGAGCTAGGCCACCTCAAGTTTTGGAATGGTTTGGTTTTAATGAATTAGGTTTGTTGGTCAGCTGATAGGTAGGTTTTCAAGGGTCGAAACTTGGATGGACTGTTCAAACAATATCATTGTAGGTTCCCCTTAGATGGTGGCTTGCATTTTGATGAACATGTAAGGATATAAAGAATAAAACAAATGAAATACAAGCAAGCATACAATGTTACTTACTGTATGAAATTTAAGACTTGGATCTAAAACATGTATCTTGACACAAATCATCCAAACAAGGTTGTAATACAATAACTATCCACTGCAAACAATAGTTGAAACCAGGTTTCATAACAATAAACAATTTATTGAAATATTAACTGAAAGGAAAGAAAACTACACATTGCATATATTTCCAACTTGCATCTAGATAAGATTAAGAACACATAAAGGTTTGAGAAGGAAAACACAAACTGTCATCAAGAGTTATATGCATCAGGTAGGAAACTTTACAGTCTTATGCTTCAGGTCCAGTCAAAATTTTGATGCTTGGTCTCCCAAAAATTGAACCATATTACATTCCAATTTTTTTTTATTTATCTCTGCCCCAAGAGGGTTTCGACCATCTATCTAGGATCTAAAACAAAATTTCAACTTCACATTACAAATAGACTCTCTAAATAACTTGATTGTCACTCCATTACAACCTGAAAACATCCCTTTTACCCGAGTGTATTTAATTGGAAGTATCAGTCTTGACTTCACTTTAACTCGATATTAACAAAAAAATATGGTTCATATCAAAAGAAAATGACCACTTATTACACTTGGCAACAATGTCTTGAACTAAAACAACAAAACTTCTATAAGTGCAACTATAACTACTCTTGATAACTAAAGTAAAAAATCTCCTAACAAAAACCTTCGACAGTTGTAGCTGGTAGGTGACTGCATGGATGCCCACGTACACTCCAACTGGAGGCCAAACTTGAATAATGGTGGATCAACTAGCATAGGTCCCGAATCATTTCTCCTTTGACAACAATAGACCTTTTAGATTATCTCTTTCAAGAACAAGAGTTTTTTATAATGCTTCTTTTGCAGCTTCTAGTACTTCTTTTGTAGCTTAGTATGCTGCATTTCCAGATCTTGCTTCTGTTGTTGTAAACTCTGAATTTGTTGCTTCAACATTTGTACTTGGTGGTTGTCATCTATACCTATGTCAGCTTCAACCTTTGGTTTGATAAAGACCTACACCTTATTTCTATCCTTTATCCCATGTTCTTGCTCCATGGCAGATTTGTTGAGGTCAATGTACAACTTAGTTTTTCTTGACCTCATCTCATATCTGGGTGCTACCTCAGAATTTTTGTCACTTGTATCCCTCACAGGTTCCTGCATATTCAATATTTTTGCGTTAATCTCTGGTTTGGTGTCATGTGAAACTTGCTCAGGAACTAGCTCTGTATCTGGGGTTATGCCATCAAAGTCCTGCTCAAGATTTGGGCCAAGGTCCATTGCATTTTGTTCTAAATCCAAGTCTATAGGGTATTCTATCTTCACAGTTGCATACTTTATCCCTGAAGTTTCCCCTTTAATGTGTTTCTGATTTGCTTTATCCCCAATCATCTTTTTCAATGTGTGGACAACCATCTCCTCCACATTGGCAAATATAGATATTTCCTCTTCAGTGTCCTCATCCTCAATTACTATAGGTTGATGGTATTTCAAAGATGGATTAAGCAATGCTTTAGAATTTAGCCTTAATTGATAGGTGATCCTGGTTTTTTTCTTAGGTTTACTGGGAATTTCAGGGTCCTTGCTCCCTTTCCTTTTTCTACTATGTTTGGCTTCAGGGGATTCCTTCATCAAGGTTTCTACATGCACAAATTTTGTAGCAAAAATATCGGGACTATGTTCTTTAGTTTTATTTTGCCTCCTTGTTTTTGTCTTGGCAGTTTTTTCTTGATGCATGGTGGTGGTCACAAGCTCATCTTCGGAATGCTAAGGTGACAATGGACCTGGTGGGGTGACCTGTTCTTCTTGTTATTTTATACAAACCTTGCTACCCTCCTTCTCTCTTTACTTTGTTGTAGATGATCTTAGCTACCTTCGAGGGGTTTCTTCCTTTGTTGGAGTAATTGATTTGTCCCTTTTATATTGGGTACCCCCCTTTTTGGGTGCAACTTTCTTATTTCTAGTTTGTTGGGTAGGTTTTGAGGAGCACCTAGGTTAAGGGGAAACCCTCATTTCTGGGTTATCCTTGTCCCTTTTCTCTTCAGACTATCAATCAACTTCTTGTTACTCTTCCTGTAACCCTACAGACTGTAAAAAATATTTCCAGGGCATCTCTATTTCATCCAAAGCAAAGAGGACCCAGATATTTATAAAACCCTGGAGATATAAACTTTTGTGAGTAGATTCGGGGTGGATTTGCACCCTTCTAGACATTTTCGTTAAACTTTTGAGAAAATAAAAAGGGAGGTTTGATTATTTATCACCACTTAAGTGCATAAGGAAACATAGGTGATAACAATACATAGTTGAGAAACGTCCTTCACGTGTAATATACCTTTGGACTGCGGTGAGGATGCCCCACCATTCATATTTAATCCACATAATCGAAATACCCTGATTCCAGTCAGGGTTTTTGTGTTCTGACACCATGAATTTGTTGCAGAGCTCTGTTGGCAATTTTCACTTTTTGAACCATCTCTCCCCACTGATTGGTAGAGTGTAGGCCGCCCCAATAAAATGATTAGTGATATGAATTGTGGTATCCCCGAGCTAGGTCTAAAACCCATTGAAATTGTGTGCAAAGAGCAGGGCCACTCCAGTGTGGTGCCCTTCGAAAGCACAAATGAAATCAAACCATTATGCCCTGATGAAAACATCTCTAATTTCTGGAACGACTTCGAACAATTTGTGCCCCTGTGGTTCTGTTCTGTTCAATTGCTAGTGATCTCAGGGAGAAGCCATCTCGTTCTAACTGCCTCTGCTGAAAATGTTGGGCCGAATGTATGTTTTAATTAGATTTACTCTACCACCTGCAACAATAATTACCCATGAGCCCGCAATGATAACAATTGAAGGCGCAAACCTGCATGACTTTAGCATGAATTTTGAAATGATGGTCAAACTGGTGATAACCCACGTGAAATCGAGTTCTCGGGGACATGAACACACATGCGAAGTGCTAACATAGCTTAATTTAAATTTTTTGAAATTTCTGAATGTTAAAACCAACAAAACAACACGTTTTCTGTTGTTTGCAAGAATAAGCATATTCTAGAAATCTGTGTATTTTTGCATCTAAGGCCTAGGTTAACTTGCTAGCAACCCACTAGTGACAAAATCATGGTGATGTGAGTTATTCAATTCAAACCAAAACATGTACTAACCTTCCAAAGAGCAAGAAAATGATGAAAAACGAAAGGAAGATGAGAACAAATCAAAATGACTCAACACACCATTGAAAAGAAACTAAGCAAGAATTAGGTTGATATATGGATGGGTTGAAGGATAAAACGAGAGAAGAGGTGCAAACCTAGCATTTAACAAGGAGTTTCAGAGTCGGCAGGACCGTTTGTAACCGTTCTATATTGAGGTATTCTGGCCGATCTGGGTATGCCTCCCCGTTTCCATCTCTTCTTAAATTTCCTTTCTCAATTGTTTTCGTTTTTGGGTCAGCTTGACATAGGGGTTTTGCAAAATATTTCCGTTACTCCCTCCCTAAATTCCATCGCCTCACTCCCTACGAAATTTGCCTTTTACCTAGGGATTCGACCCTGGCTGCCCCTACCCAGTGTTCCCCCAGTAATAACCGAAACCTACTTTCTTCTGATGATTCCGAGAAGGAATTGGTGGCCTACCAACTAAGGAGCTGAGCTATCCCTTCTCTGGGTGGAATAAGTAAAAATCTAGATGGGTTGGGTGTAACCCTCCTTTGACAACGACGGGGAAGGGGTGGGGCAGGCATTCTCTTTACAAGGCATAGTCACGGGCAACCAAGGATATGGATGTCGACAGACAAATCTCTATTGTTGGGGCACTTAAAGCATCACACACCCCATAAGGGGTTCCAAAATGAAACTACTCTCCTTCAACTGTAGGGGTCTAGTGAGCCCCCGAAAAAGACTCCCTCTCCAAAGGTCGATGGAGTCAACTCATCCAGACATTATACTACTACAAGAGACATTGGGATAAGCCTCAACAGTCACTTTACTTCTTGGAAATCTCTTCAAAACCTGGAACTTCATAGGATGATACGCATGAGGGCGTTCAGGGCGTCTGGCAGTACGGTGGAACACAAGGACTATCAAGTTAGAAAACTCCTAGGGTTTTGAGTCAGGGCTTGGATTCCATCTTTTTGATGAGGCCTTAGGTCAGAGGTTCACTGCCTTGAATGTCTATGAGCCTACACAGGACCGTTTACCTTTCTTGGACGCCTTCTTTCAAAAATCCTTCCTTATGTCTAAATACCTCATTGTAGGGGGGGATTTAAGTTTCTCCATTGGTTTGGAAAAATCTTTGGGGCATAGATCTTAGGCATATTTTCTCTCTGCATATTTCCTTCACAAATTCACTGCAAAGGGACTCATTGACATAGCCCTCATCTGACTCAGCCCCACATGGAGAAACAAGAGGATTGGGGAGGATTATATTGCAAATCCCCTGGATCGGTTTTTGGTTAGTGAAAATTTGATGGAAGCCCAGTTGCTTTTCAAGCAAAGGATTGGATCTGGTGGGGAGTCTGACCATTTTCTGGTCTTTTTGGAAATTGCAGGGGGCTCACAAAAACTGGCAAATGCCTTCAAATTTAACACATCCTGGCTCAAGGAGGAATCCTTCCTCTCCTTGGTCAAAGAGCACTAGCAACCTCTCTATGAATCAACCAGGGCAGTTGTACAGTTTATAAACAATCTTAAGAACCTCAAGAAGGTCACCAGAGACTGGGAAAGAGCAAAGCGCCAGAGGGAATCCCAATAACTGATAGATACAAAATCATGACTTCAAGCCTTATATGAATCAGATGACGATGGTTATGCTTTTGTCAAATCAAAAGAATCCCTCCATTGGAAAGAAAAAGGAGACAACTTCTGGACGTAAGAGAATATGAGTGGAGACTCAAAAGTTGTGGTATCTAGCTACAAAGTGGGGATGAGAACACAATGTTCTTCCAGGCATATGCCAAATGCAAGAAAATGGGAAACACCATTGGAGTCTAAAATATCAGTAAGGTAATGATATCTCCTCCTTTGAAGGGTTAAAAAGCTCGGGGGTTGATCACTTTAAAAACGTCTTCAAAGAGGATGATCGTTTTACTATCGATGCAATATTCTGATTAGCTTTGTGTCTTCCCTGCTTTGCGGATGAGGAGGACAACATGAACCTCATGGAGGAGGTTTCATAAGAGAAACTAAAATAGGTACTCTATAACTTCCAAAAAGAGAAGAGTCCTTGTCCAGATGGATGGCCAATATAATTTTTTGTGGGTTGCTATGAACTTATTGGACATGACATCCTCAAGATAGTGGAAGAATCCTTCCAGAATGGCTTTATCCACCCCCCTCTAAACGCGACCTTCCTAGCCCTCATACCAAAAGCAGAGGACCCTTCGTCTTTGGATGATTTTCATCCCATATTCCTCTACAACTCGATCTACAAAATAATTTCAAAGATCATCAGTCGAAGAATAAATTTCATCCTCTCCAAAACAATTTCTCAAGAACAGTTCAGGTTCCTCAAAGGCCGACAAATTCATGAAGCTATTAGGGTGGTCCAGGAGGCACTACATAGTATCGGAACAAGGAACCTCCAAGGGGCAGTGTTAAAAATAGATCTTTCACAATCATATGATAGAGTCATTTGGTTATATATTAGGATGATTCTCACCCACCTTGGATTTGAGCTTCCTTTCATCAATTGGGTTATGAATTGCATTTCATCTGCCTCGTTCGCAGTTCTCATGAATGGTGCAACCTGCCCTTTATTTCAGGCCAAGAGAGGTCTACGGCAAGGATTCCCTCTCTCTCCATTGTTCTTTCTATTAGTTGCAAAAGACTCAGTTGAGATATTAGAGCAACAAAGGATAGGGGTGATTTCCAGGGGATTGCAGTATTTCCCACTTTATGGATCAATCACCTCATCTTCGTGGACGCCGTTCTCATTTTCTCCAATGGCTCCTGAGGGGATGGAGTGACCTTGAACTCCATACTAGCTCTCTTTGGGAAGGCTACATGAATGCAGATTAATGTTGATAACTCCACCCTCTTTGTTAACTTGTTAGAGGAGGAGGAAGTACTTGGCCTCTGAAATTTTTTGCCTTACACTTTGCTACCGCTAGATGATGGTCTCCAACATTTATGCTTCCATTTAAAACCAAATAATACAGGGAGGAATATTGGAGCTGGTTAATTTCCAAGCTCAAGAAAAGGATGAGGAAATGGAGTTTCAGATGGCTTTCACGGACAAGGAGGTTGGTTTTAATGAAATCAGTGTTGGACACCATCCCCTTCTACTGGATGTCACTGGATTGGATTCCAAAAGGTATTTTAGAGACAGTGTGAAGGACCTGCTTTCATTTCCTATGGGTGGGAACAAAGGATCATTTTGTCTTGCCATGGATTCGATGGGATGTGCTGACAAAGCCAAAAGTGATAGGAGGTTGGCGACTAAAGAATATACACCTTTTTTCAAGGACACTGGCAGCAAAATCAAGTTGGAGGCTCATTACCGCAGATAGCCTATGGGTAATGGTAGTGACCCAAAAATGCATCAGCTTATACTCTTTTGAATACTGTATCAAAAACCCCTTAAAGGAAGCCACCAACTACTCCATTATTTGGAAATCACTCACAAAAGATTTTCCGGTTATAGGGAACATATTAGCTAGGAGAGTTGGCAATAGGAGGAAAGTAAGACTTGGTGCAGATCCTTGGCCCGGGAGTAGATAAGATCATTTACTATCAAAGGATTGCTTAGATCATCTCAATGAGAGGGGCCTTTTCCATCTAGATCAGGTGGCTGACATGACCAGAACCAATATCTAGAGATGAGCATCGAAAGAGGCACCCTGACTGGGTTTACTAGAAAGGTTTAACCCGGGCTGATTATATCAATGCCCTCCTGATCTGAAAATGATAAAGGCTTGTATTCTTGAAAATATTTGCAAAATTTTATTTAAGTGTGCTTATGCAAAAGGATCAATTTGCAAACACAAATTTCAGAGAAAAATACACATTCAAGATGCAAATAATATCCAACAAATACAGTGAACAGTAAACACATAACACATCAAACGATAAAGGAGTTCACCCCTCTCTTGGGCTACATCTCCTGGTCTAGCTTCCAATGGATCTTTATATTATTTGCTCAAAGTGATAAAATATGTGCTTTACAATGCTCAAAATGCCAAATAGATGGCTCCAATGGCTTCAGAACGTCCAAAAACCCCTAGCTGGGCTTTTTCGACACCTGATTTGGCCAAAAAATGAAGAAGATAGGCTTCCTGGAAGTTCCCCTTCAAACTTGCTATCTCTGGATCGCCAAATTGCACCTCTGTGTGTCCAACCTGGCCTCTGCACGTTTTTTCCGTGCTTAAACCTAGCACCAGACACATAACCGCAACACGTGCGCAACTGTAGAACGAATAGGGAACCTAGCCCCCTAATCGCAAAGGCATTGGACGTATGGGTCATGTGACCGCGCCCCCCCGCACACAAAAGGGCTAAGTCCAAAATTGAATGAACAACCGACAAGTATCGGCGCGTGGATTAAACCATTGGCAATTTTAAACTCCCGCGCATTGTTTTAACCGTTGGTCATATGTATTGACAACACAACCGCGGGCTGGGGCTAAGCCCCAGCCTGACCACGCGTCCGAATATACACTAGTTCAAACTTAAATATATTTAAACCCATATATATAATAAGAACTAATGCATGGGATATTGGTAGCCCACGCCATGTGAAGGCTCTCCTACCTTGGCGGGAGGTCTGAGGTTCGATCCCCACGAACTCCATATAATTTTAAACAACCAATCAAATACAGTGCCACGTGGCAGCCCATGTCTGGGCCACGTGGCACCTTCCCACTTGTCAAAAATGTGCCACATGTCAAGATATGATTCGACCTCACAACTGCCAACTCAACACCTGCCACGTCAGCAACCGTATGAATTGTAGAGTCAACAATTTTTTTCCCTGTTTGAGAATTTGAACAGAACGTGATATCTCATTCATCCGATTTCCGTTTGAACCCATTTGAGTTGCGTTGGGTTCGTGACGACGAGGCCTACGCACCTGTTCGATTTGAAGCGATTCTGAGCACTTTGAATTTTGAGCAAAATTTGATCCCCTGGATCACCTCCAGAGGGGACATATTAGACTAACTGACCAAGCAGATGAGTTATTCTAGCAACATAATCCTCATGCGATCTACACCTCAAAAGCAGCCTATGTCCATATCATCATTGACTTGTTGCATCAAGAACCGACTTGGTGGTGGAAAGGAATCTGGAAGATGAAATGCCCTTTAAAAGCTCGGGTATTCATGTGGTGCCTCATAAATAATAAGGATCCAACCTGGGATTGAATGAAGCTTCACCACCTAGAGGGCCCAGGTTGGTGCTCTTTGTGTAAAGTGGAAGAAGAGATAACATCCCATCTATTCCTCCACTGCTCTTTCATCACACAAATTTGGGAAGAGGCAGCGAGGCTATTAGGTCAAGGATGCAATTCGGTAGGTCAAACTATTGAAGATGCCTGGAGGGTCTCGGTTAATAATCTCTCCAACAAAAATATTAGAGCTCTCCCCTGTTAGAAAAATAGGACTGCGGAGCAATAAAATAAAACAAATGCAGAAACAAAACACAGAAGACACACAATACAAGAGAGACACAGATTTACGTGGTTCACCCAGTGTGGGCTACGTCCACCAGA
>SNQJ01S0109056.1:29307-48874 GCA_010110895.2 Picea sitchensis
TTCTCAATCAAGGTTAAGGTGCTCGGAGGGTGGCTTCGGCCTATGGTTGGGTGACAAGGGTATTGTCAATGGTAAAATGAGCACAATCTTTTATATTCTAACACATTCAACATACAATATTTCAAACCCTAGCGAGCCTCATAGCATCATTCCCATAATGTAATTATTGACAAAAACATCCATTGATGACAACGTCCACTCATGGGAACATCACAACCTCATAGCAATGCACAAGAAAACATCACAACCTCGCAACCTTATAGCATACCTTGAGAATAAAAAAGACCCAAAGAAAATCCCTTAAACGTCTCTTGCACACCTCTAGATCCCAAAGAGACACCCCGGTACCTTTAGTGTAACCCAAACTTGATCTCTCTTGCTTGGTTGCTCTAAAAATGTGAAATTCATGATATATGTATAGTAATTTTGTCCTCGGAAAGGTACGACCTCAATATACTGGTTGGGTTGTCAGACGGAAAAATTCATATCTCCTCATTCTGAGGGAGTTAGAGGGATTTCGATATGCCATGGGAAAGGTATCAGAATAATATTTCCAACCATATGACTTGTTCTTCCATTTGAGCTAGGTATGTAGGGTATAAATTCCTTCAAAGATAGAGTATACAACCTAACCAAAAATAATACTTTCAATAATCTCCATCTTGCAATCTTTATCTTGGACATTTGTAGGATTGTGATATTTATATTGGACATATTTTAGGCTCTCCTTGTCTTTGACATCAATGACAGAGAATGCTCGTAACATCAATGACAACAATATTTCCAATAGAGGCGAGTCACATTTGACTCCATGGAGTTGGCAAAACATATATTGAAATGATTTAGTAGATCCATGACAATCTCAGAAATATTGTTGTCGTGTCAGGCAACAAATATAATCCAGACTAAATGTCCAAAGATAAGATACAGATGAAGATGTCGAAGAATTTCCTTACCAGCTTTCAAATAGGCTTTCTATGATTGAAATGATACGCTTCCATATTTTATATCCTCCTAACTCCCCAGTCGAATATAATTTTCGTCGGCTTTCTTCCTTCGTCTCTATTGAGGACGGTCTCCTATACATATATCGTAATTTCATTTTAGCAGAAAAGATCGAAATGCGAGACCCGCTATAATATAGAAATCTCTTTGAGATATCTAGAAAGGTAAAGAGTTTACTACTGTTTTACACAAGCCCAGCGAATAACTATAAAGTGCGAGGTTAATATTCGACACTAGATGTCGCCGATATTGAGCGTTCAATGTTTTCGTCAATAATTACGTTATGGAATGATGTTATGAGCTTCAGCTGGGGTTTAATATTAATTGAAATGGTTAATTATTTCATTTACCGATGACAATACCCTGTCGCCCAACCGTAGTAGAGCCGCCCTCCGACGGCAGCGGTTGAGGGGTTATGGGAGTAAAGCCTGGGCTGAATCTTCAAACAGGTAACAGCGTCTCCAGCACCAATTGATTAAACCCAGCAAAGTCGACCGGCAAATGTTATTGCTTTAACTCTCATCACTGCGTCCTAAACTTTAGGTCGCGCTTTCAATTACCACAGTACACTTGACGAACGCCGATTGTAATTGTTTCCTGGCAAGCTGGCGCGTCTAAACTAACTTATTCAATATATATTAATATCGGCCGACTTTCTCTTAGATAATAATTATCTTCTTGGTATTGACTCGGGGTGTAATATCGACCAAGGGATTTCTTCTGCTCGGTGTATTCTATCCTCATCGGTGTACGTAACGGGTGAAATGCCTCCATCTACCATGCTATCAGCATCCCTCCTGGCTGAGGGAGATTATTACGTTAATGGTCTTGGTACAAGACATACCCATTTCCTTTGAAGCAACATTACCATATGAATTAGGTCGAGACTATTTCGGGGACTAGATCGCGAGCACCATCATCACTATAGGTATCATTTGATATCATCAATTGCATCATCTCTCAAAACCATGTCGGTAATTAGAGATATGATCTTTGGATAAGCCACTCACACCATAGAGTGACACGAAAGCCATTCTTCTAATCTGGATATGTCCTAGAAGAATAAATATACTGAACCATTTCTATCGTAAAATCTTTGTCCATCAATCATCCATCTAGTTGATAATCCTTTTCAACACTACTAATAGTCTTCAAGGGTAATTGGAACAATATCATTCAATGGAACCTGCTTGTGTCTATCCATAGTAGTACACAACTACAATCGATTGGTACACTACCACACCAAATAACTTACCTGATGCCCGATCAATAATGTATAGTCATAATCATTGGAACACATCCACCACATTAGTATACATCTAACGTCATGCAATCTTCATGACAAACATCTTGCATTATCAAAGCTGCCGCGAGAAACAATGTTGTGATATGGTGAATCTTTACTGGGCCAATCTTTTTACTCACATCTGTGAGATCCGAAAGAATATTTACCTCAAGGTAAAACACATCAATGATGAGCTATCTAGAATATTATTCCCAAGCGGGAAGGAACCAATTGTCGATTGCATTTGGACCATTCCCCACTGCGGGCGTTCTTCCTACACCCAATCAAGGGTGCACCACGGAATGTATAAACCCTAAGAATGCTTGTCACGGATTCGAGAGCCCGGACCATTCCCCACCACGGGCCATTCACTCCTACACTAATCAAAGTGTACCCTAGAGAATGTATAAACCCTAAGGAATGATTGTCGAGACCATTTCCTACGGTAACCACAAGAGGGAAAGATTGTTCTACATCAACCTACAAAACAAACCATTCCTCATGCTAACCACAACGAGAAATGGATTGTCCGTGAGGGGCGGACTTCTTGAGTAACCCTCAAGAATAGAGACTGCCTCACTGGACAACGATTTCTCATATTAACCACAATGGGAAGTGGATTGTCTATCATACATCAACAATGGATATTTACCATGTTAACCACAATGGGAAATTGTTGTGGATTAGAAATCTCAATCCCACTTGGAAGGAATCTATTCAGCAGGCCATTTTTCGAGCTGAAAAATGGTTGTCCATCAATCGATAATACATCAGTGCTCCCTCCCAACCTAGGTCATATCTTCCTAATAAGGAAGTAGTCTCCATGAGCTCTAGCTTGAGGTACACAAACTCTTTTCATCTTGGATAGAAGCTTTACCAAAATGTTTGCTTATGTGCTCATATGTGGAGATATATATTTAGAACCACTTTCTCTTTTTTGGATTTCATCATGGATAATGTGATACTTGATCTCAAATGTACTTCAAAATTTCTGGAACACTGGTTTTCTAAAGGCTTCATGTAGCTCTTGATCGATAAAGTATATCTTTGTTGGATTCTTCTTTGGTTCTTGCTAGCTCACAACATCGTGGTAAGGGTCAAGCTGGAACATATCCATGTGGCACATGATATCTTTGTCATGGATTGACAATCTATCACCCTGATCTTTTGAGTAATCATTATGATACAAATTCCTGCAGCATTGGAGGTTCTCCAAGTTGTCTTCTTCCATCTTTCATACAAGGGGTCTCTTTCACGAGGTATGCCTCAAAGCATTGAGGTTGATCTACATAAACTCCAACCCATGGATATTGCGGTTGATATAATGGCTCATGTAAAAGTAATATACGGTTTACTGGAATGAACAATCATCATAGTCTTCTCCTCCATCACGGGAGAACCTCTAGTTCTATATCACCATGATACTTTTATTCATAAGTCTTCCAGCCCTGCTTGTTCTTCATCGTAGCTTTTAGGCTCTCCTGCTTGATTGCTTTTTAGTGAGTTCTCATCGGGTTGGTAATCTTGTGATTCTTGATACACAATGGCTAGTTGTTACGGCTTCTCTTCTTTCTTGGAATCTTCATGTTCTTCCTCATGTTTACTTTAGCTCTTAGGTCCATGGGTTTATAGATTCCATGCCTAAAGATTCCACTTCTTTCATCGCGAAGATCCGCGGGATCTGGATGTGGACAATCGAGGGGATATTTTAAGGATTCTCTTTGAAGAGGATTTCTTCTGAGGTTGAAATGGACACGTAATGTCTTTCATGGCTCCTACCACGAATGTATACTTCAGCATATTCAATGGATCATAGGATTAGCTCCATCCTAATCGAGCTTGCTTCATGTATGAGTGCATGTAATCGGCTCCCTCCATCTAACAAGTCCACGCTTTAGATGCATGCCTATCTTCTGTGTATATAATCGGCTTTGCTCCCACATGATGTATTTCATCCTTCATGTGTATTATTATCACGAATTAATATAATGATAGCAATCCTTATCTTGTTGTTAGGTCCATAGGGGTATAGTTTTTCTTGAAACATATTATCTCTAAGAGATAGATGTACAAGATAATAATACGAGGAGATTAAAATAAGATATGTATAAAGAACTAAGAAAGAGTGTTGTTACCTTTAGAAGAGAAGTCTCTTCCATCCTACTTAACCTTCTTTGTAGGTTCCTTTCTTGAGCCCGATTAACCCCAGGTGTTTCTCCTTCCTTTAATTTAACTTCTTGGGACAATGATTCTTGTTGTACTTTTCGACGGTTGAGCATTGTATTTACGGAAATGTCACTCTCTTGATTTGGCTTCTTCAGCGGAGCCAAAATTCTTTTGTTCGAAGTTCTTGAATCTTGCTGTTGGAAGGCTTGATTATCATACTTCTTTTGAGGTTTCTCTTTTGCATTGATACTTGATTCTTCTTAAGCACAACAAATCCAAAGGATTATTCAAGTAGGATACTCCTTCCTTGTGTTCATGCTTGACAAAATGCATCCCATGTCTTGGGAGAGACCATTGGTACTATGTTTACCAATTCCTTCTCTAAAGCGATCTCTTCAATGGGTGTAGTTGATCTCTTAATTGAGATTCTTAGAAGTATGAGGGTATGCTATCATCATCATTCATCTTCATGTTAGGGAGCTCGTCTTCAAGCTCAATACTTGTCCAATGTTTTTGGTGAGAAGAAGAGGTTTTGTTAGGGCATCATACATCTTTGTATTGATGAGTCAAGATGGGAGATGTAGGGTATCAAAGTGGTCTTTTAGAACTCCACTATGATACTCATGGCATTGATATCACTTTCTTTGAGCTTCTCCATAACTACAACTTTTTGAGGTTCCTTCTCTTTTTCCTTCTTCAACTTTGGTTCCACGATCTTTCCTTTCACGATATTCAACACTTTGTTCTTGGCAAGGATGAGATCAATCTTGTCTTCCATGCTCTAAAGTTAGAAGCTCCTTCTAACGTTCTCGACTTCATAGAGTAAGTCATGGAAACAACTGACTTGGTCAACCACAGATCGTCCAAAGACTCAAAGTTCAACGTCTTGGCCTGGCGAGAGTATCGGGAGATGTGCTAGGCTAGAGCGTATTGATCTATCGAGAGATTAGGTCAATCCCTTCACCCAAGGTGCCTCTTGAGAGGATTAAGGAGGGTTTACGCAAGCGCACGCTAGTAACCCTAGCGATGGTGCTTTGGTGACTGCTCTTGATAGAAAACCTAGCGGCAGTTCTTCAAGCGAGCTTAATATCCTTCAACTATGTTTCCTTCTAGCCGGTTAGACTAAGTGAAGAAGGTGTGGGCCCATAACTTTGTTAGAGATATAAAAGATCGTGCTTTCGTTTTACCATTGACAATACCATTGTCACCCAACCATAGGCAACCACCTCAGAGCACCTTAACCTTGGTAATTACTCGAGGAAGAATACCCTAGGCCAGATAGCCAAACAAGGTGTAGCATCTTCCTCCAAGGATAGTACACCAACAATAGTTGATCGGATGGTCAAACCCTAGCGAGATGGTCAAGAAAAGCCAAAATGGAAAATTGGTTGTTGCAGCTCTCCTCCACACATTCACACCAAACTGGGAACTGCGATGCGCTGGGATTCTTGCAATTAGACTACGCGAGAATGAAGGACGAGAGGATTAGGGTTTCTGCAACTGCACCTGCTAGTAACCCTAGCGATAGTGCTATGGTGACTGCTCCTGCTAAAAACCCTAGCGACAGTTCTTCAACGAGCTTAATATCCTTCAACTATGTTTCCTTCTAGCGGTTAGACTAAGTGAAGAAGGTGTGGGCCCATAACCTGTTAGAATATAAAAGATTGTGCTCGTTTTACCATTGACAATACCATTGTCACCCAACCATAGGCCGAAGCCACCCTCCGAGCACCTTAACCTTGACTGAGAATTACTCCAGAAGAATACCCTAGGCCAGATAGCCAAACAAGGTGTAGCGCATCTTCCTCCAAGGATAGTACACCAACAATAGTTGATCAGATAGTCCAAACCCTAGCCAAGAGATAGTCCAAGCCAAAATGGAAAATTGGTTGTTGCAGCTCTCCTCCACACGTGCACACCAAATTGGGAACTGCAGTGCGCACAAGTTGCTGCCTGCAATTCTGAGACTGCCTGCCCAGAATGAAGACTGGCGCCCTGTATTTATAGTATTTCTGGCAAACTGCCACGGCTGACTTCTCATTCTGGGTATCTGTCTATTCATTATATATTAATTTATCTGGCCGACTTCTTCTCTTGTAGGCTAATAACCTAATATAAATTATCTTCTTGAATCGACAAGTCTTCTAGGGTTATTAGCCAACTCATTAGGGTTTCTTCTTGGTTCCCAGAGTATTCTATCCTCATCGGGTATACATGTGGAGGTAAATACCTCCCGCAACTACCATAATATCAACATAATGAAGCATGCAAATGAAGTCAAAATTATTCTATGTATGAAGATCTTGGATTGGTGTCTACACATATCTTATTGAGTTGGTGCTCAAGTGAAGGGATTGGTGTCTCCAACAGGTTGGTGCCTACAAATATTGTAATAGTAGGTTGGTGCTTACATGTGTTGCTGATTTGGTGCTCAGTTGAGGAGATTTGTGTCTCCAATAGGTTGGTTCCTATATCTTGCTAAGTTGGTGCTCAACTAAGGATATCAGTGTCTCTGGTAGGATGGTGCCTATAATCTTTGTAAAAGTAGTATAAGTGTAACTTCAACAACCTCACCTCACCAAGACACTCGTACATAGATTCGTCACACCAAGACTCTACATCGCAACCGTCTTTGTAACCTTCTGCAGTGCACCTCAAACATGTGCTCAACCATATACTTGTCATCTCTTCTCTGTTGCAAGGATTCACATATACTTATGGTTTTGTCTCCTGGCATGCCTCCTCGGACCTACAACAAGACTTCCCCCAAACTCAGCCAAAAATAAGGTCACCCCAACTCTTCCCACATAATCACCTAAAGGTAGCACAAGTCCTCCTCTCATGTGGAGTGACTTGGCTCCTCGATTGAGCTTGCCCCTCTTCGTCTAAGTCCACGTCAGAATCACAAAGCTAATCTTACTCTCCTTGTCTTCAAATCTGCCTTCCTTGGTTGTGTGCCCATGTTCTCTTATAGGGACTCCAAAGTTCACCATTGTGAACCATCGCATCCTTTGGGGGTGTCTCTCCCCATCATGAATTCACGTGTACAAACAAATTGTCGCACCCCTTCATGGACTCGGTCACCTAAACGAATTGTCATTCCCCTTCATGATCTCGATTGCCCAAACAAATCATCACGCATTTCAACCATTGTGGCCTTTGGGATCAATGTACCCCTACCTTGGTGTGCTCCTCAAGTCAGGGTGCCAAATCTCTTGGTCGCTACATAATTGGGAAAGCCCCTTGCTGCATTCACGTGCCCAAGACACCCTCTTGCTCAAATAATGTAACACTTGGGTGGGTGCTAGAGCAACCCGAAGTTTCCACTCATTGAGGTCCTCCAGCTCAAGTCGTTGCCATCTTCAAAAACATCCAAAATTTTTTGAATCTTCATTTGGACTCGTGCCCTTGTCACAATTAAGTTTGCTGGAAACCCCAAATTTTGTCAAAGTGGAAACCCCAAGTTTCCCTGACAATTGGAAACCCCAAGTTTCCACAAACCAAATTGTATTGCACCCAACTTCGCACAATATGTTACCTGAGTCAATATAGTCACTTCATCCAACTCCAAGGATGAAAGTCACCCAAATCCATTGCACTATCTTACTATGATAGCGTTTCGTTGTTGTTGTTTGGTTTTGTTATTGTTGTCGCTGCCTACTACAACGGACTAGTACCCACTTCACTTCAAAACTCTGCCAAGTGTTGAACTCCTTGTGACTCACTATTGCAATCATACTTCAACCAACTCTGCCATGTCTCTGCATATTGCATGTCTCAAGTCCTATACTAGCCGGGTGATCAATCGAATTGTCGTGTCCAAGTCTTGAGATATGCCTCCCCATGCCTGAACTTAGTCTTTTCTACTGCATCTTCATCACTCCGTCCAACTCCAAAGACTAAGGAAAGTGCACACCTTTGCCTCACTACTGTTACCATTGTCCAATCTCCATCAAGGAGATCATCCACAATGTTTAAGTGTTATAGTTTGAACCTACTAGTGAGTTTGTACTCTTGACCCCTTTGTCATGTAATTGTTCTCACCCAAGTCATGAACTAGTTGAATGGTTAGTCCAATAATCACACTCCTTGAGACTGCACACCCTCATTCACAAACTAGTCACTTTCTTTCACAATTTTTCCCATTTTCACAACCCTCAGGACCAAGGAAGATTAGATCCCCTCACCTTTTGCTATGAGTTGGGCATAACAAAGCCTTACCGGCAACTCGGCTCCACTATCCACCTCATGGCACAATTAACCAATCTTTGAACCATGAACCACACATCCAAACTGTCTTTGCCTCATTAATTCATTACCCGACCATGCTACAATTTGCCTATCCACATAATCCTCCAAACAAAGACAAGTCCCTAAATCGCCTCCTTTCATCAAGTCACCTCTCCACAACTCAAAATCTACAATGAGTGTGGAAAACATCCTACACTCCTCAAACATCCCAATGAACTATATGAAGTGCTCCAATTAGATTGAGACACATCAAAGAACTTCCATGCCTAAGGCATGTTCACACCAATACTTCTACGAAGTCCAACGAACAACCCCACAATATCTCTAAGTCATCGTGCAAGAATTTGAAAGTCACCAGGTGTGCTTTGCCTCATCAATGTCCCATACCAAAGATGAGGTGAACACCACCCAAGTCACTTGGTTTGCATTCTACACATTCAAGTTGACTACCAACAATTATTAGTTGACTTTTTGCTAACTCCATCCTTGCTCTTAGAATGAAGCGCCTTGCACCTGCTGCAAGCATCCAAAATATGGAACTGTCATCATGACTGTCAGTTGATCGCATGACCCAATGAATATAGCTAAGGCACCAATCACTAGGGTGCCTCAACCATCCTCTCAAACTCGACATGTACATACTTCATTGCCCACTTCACCGCAACAACCTGTTCAATGCACCTCATCGAAGATTTAGGCAGCTTTCTCAAGCTACCTCCATGGTTGAATCCAAATCTGCCTTAGTCCACCACAAGACTCATCCAAATAGGTCACCCCAAGCTCTCCACACATTCTCCCAATCAAGATGTCCCAACTGTTACATGACTTCTTCGAATCGACACCACTTGAGTCACCCTCGGTTTGAATTGCCGTTCACGGAAATGAAGCGCACTTGAACCACCAAGTCGTTCGACTTCCCTTCAAAGAACTCCTTTGCAACACTTAGGAAATGCAAAAACTCAAAACCAACAATACCTTTTCAACGACATCCTTGGCTACACTCATGGTTCAAGTTTGTTGTTCTGGGCCTGTACTTTCTCAAACAAACGACTATCTGCATGAACTCCCCTAAATTGTTGTCCGCAACTCCACAAACCTATAAGACCTTCATTGTGATACAAGGTTGAGTCCATCCATCCACTTCAAAGAAATTCTTCTAAGTCCCAAACTTCGCATGCAATCGGTCGAACTCATCTTCAATGTCTTGCCATCTCCTCACCTTGATCGCTTCCACTTCAAGGCACCATGCATCCACTTCCCAACTATCAAGTCATATTGTTTCTAATTGATTGTTGTAAATCTATGAAGAGATACCTCATCCAAAGGTTGCGATTGGTCCATTCGTCCAACAACCCAACTAAATTCAATTTTTTTTTCTCGTGATGCGACATGAAGATATCCTTGATGAAATGTTCCCAACCATTCTTTCTGTGTGAGCTCCTCAGGTATCTCCCTTTCGAGTCATTTACCCAAGTGCTTTAAATTGTTGTAACCTAGAACTGCTCCCCTTCACAATCACTCATCACCCACTACGAACACTTTTGGGGTTAGATTTGACGAATGAATCCTGCATTCATCTACCTTTTCAAGTGCTCGATTCACCCAATGAAATATGTGCTTGGTCTCTCCAAGGTGTGAAAAATAGGTCCGACATTGGCGTTCGTCGCATCAAACCAATCAATTATGTGACCAAACTGCCTCGATCCAGCTTCTGGGACAAGCTCAATGATGAACTCTGTGATGAGTTTTGTGATCACCCACCCTTTCTAAGTGTGTTGTCTCACCAAAAACTCTGCTCTTGTCCTACACAAGGTGTGCACCTAGATGAAACTTCTACCGCACTGTCAACCAAACCTCTGTTGTAAGTCAGATGCAAAGTATGTGATGAACCAATTCACTCCATCGAATGGTTCAACCAGTTTGCAAATGTTCCCACTGAAATGACTTTGAAACAAACTGCCTTCAAAGTCCGCTCTGATATGATCTGTCATCTAGATAATGGTGAAGAGCTCACTATTCCTTCATCAAAAGTTGCAACGAACAAGCTCGATACCATCTATCATCAAGATAGTGGTGAAGGGCTCCTCATCTATTTCAAAATATGCAATGAATTGGCTCTGATACCATCTTGAGATAGTGGTGAATATCTCACCAACTCTTCTTCAAAATCTGCAATGAACAAGCTATGATACCACTTGTCACGTGTCCCCACAGTGTGCCTAGCCGAATCTTACGATCGTGCACCTATTGAGGTTGTGTAGCATCGTGACGTCTCTCTCTTGGATGCTTGGAAACACCAGGGATACTTAATGCGGACTATGCCTCCTCACCTAGACCATAATTGTACTCTATTCCATTTCTTGACGAGTCACGCTCCTACTCTAGTGAAACTCTTATATACTTAGACAATTTTTAACATATTAAGACTTAGTCATCTATAGGCATACATCCATGAAACGAAGAGTTGCAAAACAAACAAAAGAAACACATATTTAGTTTGGGCGACACAAACAATGACTAACACCCAACTATGTTTTTTTATTGCAAAGGAAATAGTTACAATATGAGAACTACCTGCTCAATTTACAACTAGGTGATGTCACACAACTCACCTCACCTCACTGAACCTTTCAGCCTGCCAGTTAGATCGTACTAAGACTCTCCATGCTGGCACCTTCATAAACTACAAGGTTGCCTCAGGCGTGCCCTCAACCACAAATTTTTCATGTCTTCTCTTTGCCAGGGCTTCACGCTTAGACCATTGGTTCTATCTCCTAACATGCTCCTTGGGCCGCCGGCGAGGAATTCCCCAAACTCATCCAAAGGGTTGCCCCAACTCTTCCATGGAATCACCTCAAGGAAACACAAGTCCCTCACGCCATGCGGGCGACTTCAATCCTTTAGGGAGCTTTCCCCTCTTCGTCTATGTCTGCCTAAGATCCATAGAGTTGATATTGCTCTCTTTGTCTTCAAATTTGACTTCCTTTGTTTATTAGCCCTTGTTCTCTTATAGGAATCCAAAGGTCACCATTGCGAACTGTCCCACTTGCCGGCGAACTCATGTGTCCAAATGAATCATTGCACCCCTTCGTGGACCCTCTCACACAAACAAATTGTCATGCCCCTTCGCAGACTCACTCACCCAAACAAATCATTGCGCTCGTTAACTATCATGCCCCTTGGGACGGCTAATATGTAGTGCATTCCTCATGCCGACACACCCTAATATCTTGGTCGCTTCATACTTAGGAAAAACCCTTGACACATTTGCATGCCTAAGGTGCCCGCTTTCCCAACTAGTGCAACACTTGGGTGTCGAAGAAAACCCAAGTTTTGTCTCCTTGGAGGACTTGGGTGAGGGTCTTTCCCAAGTTTTGTCTCCTTGAGGACTTGGGTGAGGGTCTTTGCGCCCATCTAGTCGAAGAACTTACACCAACCATAAAAATATCTTCATTTTTATAGGACACATGATTTTCCATATTGGTTTCCACTACCATTCCTTGAAACCTTCATAATCTTCTACCATGCTTACCTTATAGCCAAATTTTGTTATGTACTTCCTTGAAGATTTGATTTTAGACCAAATAATATCATCATCTATATCTATTAACCTTATGCCATTATGTTTCAAATTAAAAATATATTGTTATCACTCTTCTGCCATATATCCTTGAAGATTTATCTAAGTTGTGTATTTCCATCCCCATGAGGGTCTCCATTCCCATCTAGCCGAAGGCCTTGCACCAACCATAAAAATATCTTCTATTATAGAGGACATATGATTTTCCTATTAGTTTCCACTACCATTCCTTGACACCTTCATATTCTTCTACCATGCTTACCTTATATTCAAATTTTGTTATGTACTTCCTTGGGGATTTGTTTTTAGATCAAATAATATCATCATCTATATCTATTAACCTTATGCCATTATGTTTCAAATTAAAAATATATTGCTATCACTCTTCTTCCATATATCCTTGGAGGTTTATCTGAGTTGTTGATTTCCATCCCTGCCATTATATATTACCATTATCCTAGACTTTTGCATCTACAATACTATGTATATCCATGTTATGGAGTTATTTCCTTAAAGAATCAGAGAGCCTGTAAGAATCAATACAACCCATCCATGGATCCTTCACCCTATTTCATGTTCAATCCTCCATTCAGTCAGGGGTTATGCATTTTGCATTCATTGCCCCCCCCCACAAACTGTCATTTTGCATTAGCTTTCATAGGCTTTTTGTTGTAGAAGCTTGTCCAAATAGATGAATGTTCTTCAAGCCCCATCCTCCTACCTCGTAGGGCTTTGCTAATTTCTTCCATTTAACCAAAGGAATGACCTCTTTTTCTCTCATTCCTATCCATGGAAAGTTGAAGCATTTTTTCCTTATATAGTTCCTTCTAGAATGTGGGATAATGAAAGCCATACACAAGAATCCCTTCTATAATGTCAACCTCCCTCCTATGCACATCCATCTATAATATCAATTATTTACTCTACCTTTTATCTTCTCATAAAGTTGATGCCATTATTTCTTCTTGTAGTCACTCAGATTAAATAAAAGCCTAAATATTTAAACCCTTCATCTATAAAAATCAATTTAAAAGACAATACTTATGCACATTGCCTTTCCACTTCTTTCCTAATCCCATTTAATGATACATAAGAGTTATGTACATTCGTTTTTTTTTTCCTAAGAAAACAAAAACAAACAAGCAAACACAATTACATTTTATTAGGTGTAACAAAATTGCATTTTGTAGACGCATTTCCATATTTCAAAAAATCCCCTTTTGGGGAGAGCAATCATGGATGAATCTATATATATCTCGGTCAATAGCAATTATCAAAAAAGGATCCCACAACTAGATCATTGTCAAAATATATAGTGTAAACAATTCTTATGGAATGATATAAAACAATCTAATCATAAAAATAACAGTCCTTTTACAACTTTGCATATAGATATCAAAAATTGTATCCCATGTTAATTAAAAGGAGTATAATGTCCTTCCACCTACTCCTGTATAATCCAAGCTCTTTCTTCCATGAGGAGTTAGACTATCAAAAGACCATCAACTACCACATTCCTTTCTTTGTAGGCATGGTGAAAATACAATGAATTAAAAGTTGTATGCGCTAGCTAAATCTCCTCATAAATAGGCTGCAAATTAAAATCCTCCAAAAAAATTGCCCCATTTATCCAATTTACCATAACAAGAGAATCACAAAAGATTTGTAATTTTTGGGCACCTTTTCCATCTAACAATATTAGTAGCAGTTTTACAACCATAAGCTCAATCATATTGTTTTCTCCCTTGCCTTTAAAATATATAACACGATGATCACCTAGATGTATGATTCATCTATCTCCACAAACAAGAGTATCCCATTCACAAGCCCAATTGCAATAAGCCATGCACCACTCTTATCAATATGTTCCTCATACACTTGTCCTTGAGATTTGACCTTCATAGCCTATGGAAAGCCACATAAAATAGACATAGTCAATACTATACACTAAATAAGAGGAATCATTCTTCCTTCAAAAGTCTCAATGTGACATTATAATAAGATCCTACAAGCACAAATTAAAGGCAATGCTTGGACTTCTTTAACAACACAGGTATTACGCCTCTCGTATAGGATGGCAGGGAAGCAACAAGCCCTTGGGCCACCATTTGAGACCATCTTTCATGAGTGTTGACCCATCGATGACACTTTCCACCCTCCTACGCCTGTCTTATCCACCCATGCGATTAATTAACAATCCTCCCCTGAGTAGTATCTGGCCTCTAGGTGATAGTGGTAGTCATACTCACTCCTTTCGAATGAAGATGCGTCAGCATCGTGCTCCACTATGTCATTCTTTCCATAGCAGACAATCACCTCTCATCATAAATTTTTCCATCAAGCCATTTACCGGCCTTAACTTCGAGCATTATGGAGCTTTCGAGAGGCTGATTTCAAGCTCTATGGACTGTTATTTATTCCCCTCATTCATTTGGCTATGGTCTCACTCTTATTCTCCACCTCTTCCTGACCGTATACCTTCTTTGACCCTTTCCCTTTGGTCCCTTAGCTTCTTGACTCCTTGGTTCAACTCCCCCTTCCCTACGGTGTGTGGAGGTTGTTCTCGCCGAGCACAGGGAAGCTCCTCTTGCAGATCCAGTGGAAAATACGGTTCTAGACTTGTCTCAGCCACAAAAGACTCTGTTGAGTCTTACGAGGCTCAAACTCCTCCAAACATCTGAGATGAGATTGATGTAGCATAGGCATAAGTTCGAGTGCTTAGACACTTTGTAGCGGATGAGGAGGTGCTCGACGCAGTCAGTTTGTGGATTCCAGATATCGATAATACTCACTCTCGAACCTCCCAATACTTGAAGACTGTGGAGATTTATTGGCATATGAAATTGTTGTTGGGTAGTGTACTTCTCGACCGTAATGAGGAGAAACAAGAGACTATTCTCCAACTTGATGAAATTCAAGCTCAACTCCGGCTGCTCAACTTCAAAGTAAACCTATTGGCACGCAAGTTGATGGGTATGGACCTCTCGATAGTGGAAATGCCTCCACCTAAGGTGCCCGAGGATAAGTACCACCCCTTTGTTTAGTTTTTCTCATGCTTATATATAGGATGTCTAGGTTTTCCAACCCCACCTCATAGATGTCAAAATAGGAAGAGCAGAAGCTAGTTTTTTTTATACTGTAGATAGCTTAAGATGCCGATACATTCAGACTTTCAGTTTCAAAAGGAAATTATTTTACCAAATCTTAGACAATTTGGTGCATTGTTGTTGGTCTGGTTTCCCTAGTGGTGGGCCAACAATGAGATTTTTGTATAACATCATTATGGCAATATAAAGACTCCAATTTATTTACAAAAAAAAAACAATACAGTTATTACGCCACTTGTTTAATCCTTCTTCAATTATATTGCCACTCCATATCTCCCTTATACTAGTCATTCTAGCTATTTCCTTCCATACCTGCTATGTATATGAGCAAGATATTAACATATGATCAATAGTCTCATTGAATTCCCTACACAGAATGCACCAGCCTTGACCATGCATACCTGTTTTTTGTAGCTTTTCCCGAGTAAGAGCCTTATTCAAGGCTAATGACAAAAATATTTGCACCTTTAGAGGGCATTTAAATTTCTAAATAACCCTCCACCACAAGGCATGTTCCCCCCTATCTTCACCCGCACATATGATATGATAACCTAATTTAGGAGTGTAGACCCTTCTTCCAGGGTTTTTCCCCTAGATGATCTCATCTTCATCATCCCTTATTCTAACTGTTGACGATTAAAATCGCAACGAAGTTTTGCCCACAAAGTGTTTCTAAAGCCTATTATTATAAAAGCTAAATAATACTCGTAGGTGGGACCCCTTTGTAGATTGGAGATTAGGTTTGGTGCTTATTTGATGTTGTGCTACTGTTCGACGCTGCTTACATGGAGATATAATCTTGGTTTATTGGGGATTGAGACGACATGTTATGTGTTTTTATGCTGCTCTAGGATCAAGTTTTTTTTTACAACGACCTATGTTATCCTTGTTATCACCACTATCTATTATTGGGATCTATTACTAGGAGACCTGCACAATAAACATGTTAGCAATAACATATACAAGCAATTGGAAAAAGGCAAAAGGCAATATAAAAGCAAAGGGAAAAAACTAAACCATGCTATATACTATACTACATGCATCGATTTTTAATGGATTGTTGTTATACTAGCTACTAAGTTAATAGCCATGCGATTTGTTTTGAGTTATATAGTTGATATGCATGGTGATTATATTATGGAATAAGTTGATATGGATCACGCTATTGGTTTTAATGGTTGATGGTTTCGATATATGGTTTAATTAATTGAGTTAATGGATTATTGGTTGGCGTGTACCGATGAATTAAAATACTAGAGGGTGGAGGGGACGTGCATTTACTGCACATCACCTTTACTCCTTCCACTAGCTGCCACCCTAATTGGGCTATTGTTCAACTGTGTTGTTGTGGTTATGCTTTGACTTCCTAGTAGAGAGGAACCGCTCGACCAACTCGCGTTTTAAGGTGTTTTGATCACAGGTATGTCTTTTTTTTTCCATCCATGATTCTGTTCTGTTTATGAAATGGATATTGGCTCAAATGTATGGGTTGTGCTTTCCTTAAGTGTGGCAACTGTGCGAAATTGTGATTTTCTTTGGAATAGATCAATGTCGGCTCTGCAAAAATGTTTTGAAGTCACAGTGTTTTGAACGTTAGTAGCCATGAGGCTCTCTCTCCTCCTTGCTGGTTTTAGTTGGAGGGTTTTTGTTTGGTCTTGAGTGGCTAGTTGTCTTCCTGCATTTTGTTTCACCATACCCAGGCTTTGGCTTTATGGGGTTTGATGGTTGGAAGCACCTTGTGTCACTGTGCATTGTTCACTTGGGTATTGGGTTGTTTTGCTACTATGGTCGCACAATTGGTTATGTTGCTTCTTCTTGGCCCTGTTTTCACCTCAGCGTTGTAGTTGGTTGACTGGAGAGCCACAAGGGTTATACCTTGCGTGTGCTAAGTATCGTTACAAGGCTGAAATGGAGCCTTGCGCCTCTGGTTATAACCTCTCCTATCAAAGGTTTCGTCACCCTATCCACGAAGTAAATTATGGTGTTCTCTGTGTATATACCATTGGTCTTGGAGGTTTTCACCATAGAGAAGAGTCGACTCTAGTTTCCTTGTGTTGGCCACAGAGAAAACCCTTAACTCCTCAAGTATGAGGGTTGATAGAGAAGACTATATAGGCCTCTCGGGTTTACTATTGATTATTGTTAATTGGTATGTATTGTCAACATAATTGATTGCAGGCTCGCCCAGTTGATCATGTGACAATCGTGTCGGTTTTTGTATCTAGTCACTGTCTGTTTTATTACAATGGATAAACCCTGCATGGTAAATTGGATAGATTAAATACACAATCGCTCTCCTTGTGTTTTGATAACCTAGTATTTTTTTTAATTGAGTAAGTCACAACATCGCTTCATGTCAATGCATGGGTATGTGTGGTTTCCACAACAAGTCAGGTCGGGTTGTTGATTATTACGATAGTCTAAGTAATAGGCACAACATTGAATTGGTTGATTGAAGATTGGGGTTGATACACAATCACTGTGTTTTGCATTGAAGATTATTGGGATGTTAAACTCGACATTATTTACAATTGTTTAATGATGTTAGCGCGTAATGCATTTGTATGTGTGGTGTTCCGACACCACGAATAAATTGTCACTGTAACTATGAGTTTTTTGGCCAAATGGTTATTGCAACCGGGATAACTATGGCAATTCCATCCACTGTATGCTTTGTGGTTATTTGATTGTGTCATCTAGGATGAACCCAAGTTTTACACAACATGGTTTTGATTGCAATTTGATTAATTTGAGCAATATTGTATTAGATTGATAGCTTGACACGATGGGTTGAGTTAATGATACTGTGACTTTGTCTTTAGAATTGTCAAATGGGAAAGTTGCATCGTGGTTTGTGAGTTATGGCTGCCCACTGTGTATGTTATGGATATTTTTTTGGGGGCTGCGCACTCAGAGATAGTCACAGAGTTTTAAACATGGCTTTGTTGCAATTCGATTATTTGTATTATGAAGTCAGGTATGCTGTTGCTACCTCATTGTGTTGGTTGGATAGCATTTTAAATGTTTAGAGTCAAAGAAAAAATGGACCTGTATAGTCACAGAAATGAAATTGCATTTTGTCGAATGGTTGTATATTTCCCAGCATAGTGTGAGTTGAAATGGTGATTGGTTATCTGGGTGTTTAAATGACAAGCCGAGATCTTTGCAAGATGAATATGGATCATTGTGTTAACTGTCCATTGGGTAGGTTAGATGAATGTCATGCATTCTAAAACAGTGATAGGCACGAGTTTTGTGACAATATGACCACATTGCAGTTTAATTTTTAAACAAATGTAAAGACAGAATTGAGCATGTTTTTTATGCCTACATTTGATGAGCAAAGTGAAAATAATTGACTGTGTATTTATTTGGAAATTTCTTATAGATAAATGGGAGAAAACAGAATCCCCCTACATGCTATTGTTTTGATTGTTGACGTTGTGTAAATATTTGGTTATGAACAATGAACTAGTTAATACACAGTAGTTGTTATTGGATCACAATGGTCCTTTGGTTGGTCTATTTCCTTTTTCAGAATGGCTATATGGATTACTTAATTAAATTTTATGAACAATACCTGCTCTCATTCCCCACCATTATTTCGCTTTTTCGCTAATTACAACCCCATCGCCTTCCCACATTCATTTTTCACTCCCTGTTCTAAAATTGATTACAGTCAAGAAAAATTCTTTGTTGAAGCAGCTGGCAGTAGCAGTGTCTTAGTTGAATTACAGTGATGTTTTCTTGGGTCTGCAGTTGATTCTTGTTTTCTTGAGAAGTAACCGTATTCCCCCCCCCCTTCATCATATCGTGTTTCGTTGAATACAAACCCCTCACATATCCCAAGACCCTTTATTCACCCCCTGCTCATTGATAAACAATTAGACAATTTGTATGGATTGGATTGCATGAGTCTGATACATTGTTGAGTCAAATGTATTTCATATTTTTAGGAGTTGTCATGTATGGTTATTTGAAAGACTATTTGCTAATCAATCATGCATGCAGGAATGAGTTTTTCAGACCGAGGTAGCCATGGCCGAGGAAACCGAGGAGAGGTAACTGGAACAGGGGCCCAAGAAGGCCAAGGTTCTCCATACATTTTGATGTTGACTCACAAGAGCTTGGCCAGTTGTTTCAGGCCGGATTTTTCAATTGGATTGGGCAAGG
>SNQJ01S0109059.1:11196-22339 GCA_010110895.2 Picea sitchensis
ACAATCACTCATTCATGGTCAATTCTCAATTCTTTGTATGGAAAAACGTCCCATCTGATTTATCTCACGGTATGTGTTGCTCTTTTGTTTTCGTTTTACAGGACTCCCCCGCGTATTCCGGAGATTAGGTTTTCTGAACAAGCATTTCTGAACGCCGCCACTGCTGTGAGAGTTGAAGCAAATCGTTTGTCAACCACTTTATACGACGCTGCAACAGGCAGAGATTTAAAGACATTTCTTATGGTATTGATGATGATTTAAAGATGTTATTTCTTCTATGAATTCAGGCCAATTTGGTTTAAATTTATAAAATTAACTTATTTTATAAATGGATGATGGAATAAGTTTAAAAACGAATTTCTTCAATGTTTTGTTAGGTTGGATTTTTTTTAAAATGGTTTTTAGTTTACTCAATTTCATCAAGAAATTTATAAAAATTTGTTTTTTATTTTTATTTTTGGTCACAAGTTTAAATCCAGAGGAACTAGAGTATGTATACTTTAGTAGACTTTATCAGTCTAATAGCTGAATAAAGGAGTCCCTTGTTCCATAAACAAAGGAGTCTCATACACCACCAATTTGATGTGGGTTGGCGATGACCTTAAAAATAAGCTTAACAATAAACCTTAAAAATAAATTATTATTATTATTGAATTACTCCCTCTATAACTACTCTATAACTTTTATGCATGTTGGTATATATTTTTTCCTGATGTAAACATGGCTCCTATCTGATTCCCATGACTTGAGTTGATACAGGTCCTCGGATGCTTATGGGTCGTGTCGGTCATCAGCAATTGGTGTAATTTTGCCACTCTGATTTACATGGGTAAGAAAATTCGATTCCTCCCTCTGCTTTATTTGGATGAAGAGCAGCCAGCAAGCATACGATTAATATTCAATTGTTGTTGATGGGTTTTTGTGACAGTGTTTGTTGGTGGCCACACGGTGCCAATCCTTTACACTAAATACCAAGACAGGATGGATTTGATTGCCCACAGAGCAGGATTGGAAATGCAGAAACATTACAGTGCCTTCGATGACAGAGTGCTCAGCAAGATTCCAAGACGTCCAGTGAAGCCCAAAAGAAAGAAGTAAGCCGACTTTGTAACCACCAGCTTGAATCGCTGAAACGTCTATTTCCTGGCCATGCCCGCACTACGCAGTGTGAAATTTCTGTAGAATTTGTGTAAAATTTTAGAAATGTTGTAGGGGCAGTTTAGCTGTGCTTTCCTTGCATGAATATTGTTGTGTGTATAATACGAAAAATTAATTTAAAAAAAAATTACATGCATGACGAATAAGAAATCAAATTTATTGCTCATCAGCCGAGCACCATTTGTCTTTTCATAGCAATACAAAATTGTTTCTATTATCAACTCCCAATCTTCTTGGGCTTCAAATTACTAAAAGAGGCCACTCTTATGGAGGAAAAAAAATCGATTTTCTTTTCTTTTCATAGTAAATAAAAATTGTTTCTACCATTATCAACTCTCAATCTTAAATGAGGATGAGTGCATATTTATGTTGGCTAACATTCATTGATTTCACCAGCTTTCAATGAATAGTAAATGATGGAGTACATTGTTAAAATACTTTGTTATGTGAAATCACCACAAATTCCAAATGAAGTATATTGTTCAAATACTCTGTTATATGAAATCACTACAAATTCCAAACTCTCTATTATCCTTAAATGCTATACTGCATCCTTATATACTATACTGCATGAAAGACAACATTAACATGGCTAAAGTTATAGTTGGTAACTGTTGAATGACAATGTTTCATAAAAATACTACACATTTCATGGATAAGGAATTTATTCTGAGCACACCTCATGTGGAAGCTCATGGGATGTTCTCCCATTTGTCAACTGTTTCCCATGGCTTTAGCAATTAGTGTGAAAAAGGATCCATCGTGTTCAGACATCTTATATTGACTAATCGTTTGAAAGTATTCGTATTCCACTACATAAATTTAAAGCTAAACTTCTGTCCATTTCAACCATTCACCGACGTATAAATACCCTTAGGCTGTACTTCATAAAAATTTTCCCTCTGATGGCATCAAGTTGTGCTTCATAAACTTTTTTCCATTTGTCTTTAATTTTATATCATCCTTTCTCACAGTGTAGTCAATATCAAAGGTTAGTGCCCATGAAATTTGAACATGGATGAATAGAAACTAAACCCCACACAGTACTACATGTACTACCCGCTGACAATCTATTTATTTTTTATAAATTTATGTCAATGTTTCATGAATCAAAATGGACAATCCACAATCATTACCATCTTTCATGACCTGAATTAAAAATAATAAAAAGGAGAATAATAACTTTAAAGGAGCATGCACAATATTATCCACAATCATTATAATCTTTCATTAAGTGAATTTAAAATGAAAAAAGAGAATAATAACTTTAAAGAAACATGCACAATAATTTAAAATGAAAAAAAGAGAATAATAACTTTAAAGAAACATGCACAATAATTTTAATAGGGAGTTACTTTTAAGAATACGAAATTTTATTTATGCAAAAAAAAAAATAGAGTTTTTTTAAGAGTAGATTGTTAAATTTTTAAAAATATATATATGGTTCTTAAAACTTGGACACAAAATTTCATTTTTTTTTTTTTTTTAAGTGTGGATAAAAATAATCTCTTTAATTATAGGATCATTATAATTAGTTCAATTTCAGTTAAACTATACAATATCATTTTGGAAAAGAAGATTACCATATTGTTAGAAAGTTACAGAAAAATAGCTATTGACAATTTCTCTATAAAGTCACAAAAAAATAGCTAAAGGCCAGACTTGATTTAGGAGCTATCATTCAATCATGGACCACCTCATTATGCTTATAGGATCATTGCGGAGGAGTGTCACAATAATAAAACCAATCTCCTTTGTTTTTGTTTTTTACTTCGGAAAAGCTTTTGATATAGTGCCCATGATGAACCTTTGGAATACGTTGGAAGAGATAAAATTTCATTTTGATTTGAGGGTTGCTACAGTAATGTTGTGTGATAATGTTGTTTCCAAGTTTGTGAACACAAAGGCATGGTTGGAAGAGATTAACTATAATATAGGAGTCAAGAAAGGGTTCCCCTATCCCTTCCCTTTTTGGCATATCTATTGACAAGTTAGAAAATATGTTGGAAGAAACAAGTTGTGTAGATTCATTTCTCACTAGTATAGTCATTTCTTTACGCTAATGATATTGTTCTTATGGCAAGGAGTACCTATGATCTCTACAATTAACTGAATCCTCAAGTATTTATGCTTGAGTATGGGTATGGTTGTTAACACTGAAGAATTGAAAGTTATGATAATTAAATCCAAAATTATTACTAACCATATTTTCATATATGACAACAACAACTTGGAGGAAGTGTCTTCTTACAAATATCTCGGAATTCAGCATTGATAAAAGGATAAATGGAGGGTGGAAAGATTATTATTGGCTTGAAAAAAATTGTAAATCAAAGGACCTTTGGATATGGTTATTTTATATGGATTTGAAGTTTGGGGATGCAATATCTCTAGAGAATCATGGAGAAAGATAGAACAAATCCAAAATAATTTTATAACTTATAATCTTAAAATTAAAAGTAGTACACCCTATTTTATCCTCTTCATAAAAGAAATCATTTCCCCCATTGAGAGCATGGTGAGGTACCTAATGTATAAGAATAATTTAAACAATGTGGAAGACAAGAGGAGGCTCCCCAAAATCGTTTCAAAATCAATTCAAAACCACCTTCGACTCAAATGGGGATGGCATAAAGATGTCCAATCTTGGCTAAATCATTAGGGAATAAACGAAGAAATCATTATGTAGAATAAGGATACTATTAAAAATATTATTACATCTAAATTGGAGAAAATATGGTGCAATAAATAATTAGAGGGAAAAAAATAAAAATACTTTAAAGAGGTGATAAACCCTAATATAGAAGATAAAAAGTATCTCTATGTTATCACCAGTGTAAGGAATAAAATCAACATTTTTATTTGAATATGAAAAACACTTTCCCTAATCATATCTCATTTTCAAAATATTTATCACACCAACCTTTTTAACCTTTTAACTTACAAAATTATGATAATTCTCTTAATATTTTTTTAACAGAAAAAGAAAATTATAAAGAAATATAAGTAATTCCTTAAACCTTATTAAAATTTTATAAACCAATTTTGATCTCAATGTATGTTAATCATCATCATCAATATGATAATATTTTTCTAAAATATTAAAAAATTACAAAACAAAATTAATTTAAAAAAAACATTATTTTTATTAATAATATTATGAAAGTTATAAAATATATATATCTATTTGATGCCTATAAAAAAAAAAGTTGATGCCTCTAAAACAAAGAAATTGTTTTTAAAAAATAAAAAAGTTGATGCCTCTAAAACAAAGAAATTGTTTTTAAAAAATAAATTAGAAAAACTTGTTATGTATTAATATATTATATAATATTTTTTTAATGATTAATAATAATACGATATTTGATTCCTCAAAAAACAAAGAAGTTGATGCCTCTAAAACATAAAAGTTGTGTTTAAGAAATAAATTAGAAAAACTTCTTATATATTAGTATATTATATAATATTTTTTTAATGATTAATAATAATATTATGAAAGTTCTAAAATGCTTTTCAAACAAAAAAAAATTGTTTTTAAAAAATAAATTAGAAAATCTCATATGAGTATTTCATTTAATATTTTTTTAATATTTTTTTTAATGATTAATGTTAAAAAAGTTATAATAAAAATAATATTAAAAAGTGTATTGTTCAATAAATAAATAAATGATATTTAAAATAAATAAATAAATGATATTTAAAATATAAAAAGTTGTAATAGAAACAATATTTTTAAAGTAGTTTTTATTTAATTATAAACAAAATATACAAAAATGTATGTTGTCCTTGGTAATCTAAATAACATTAAATTTTTCTGACCAAACCTAAAAACAATAGTTGGCTTCCTTGTTTAAACTATTGACTAATAGTTTAAACAACTAATAGAAAGCTAAACTATATAGCTAGAAAGACTAGATTTAAACGTCTCAAATAGTTTAAATAACTAATAGACAAGTAAACTATATAGCTAGAAAGACTAGATTTAAACGTCTCAAACAAAAGGGACTCATAAAAAGTTAGAAAAGAAAGAGTCAAGTCATTGTCCATCATAAAAGTGAGGTGCTTAGGAAGCGCTTAAGAGGTTGGAGAAGAAGTGAGCTCGAAGACCTATAATCATTGAAGCTTCCTCAAGCTAATGTCCATCTTAAGAAATATGAAATGAACTTCTATGGCGCTTTACTAACTAAGAGACTAAAGTAATGAGCAACATGTTTTGATCTTCCAAGGCTTTCATTCATTGCTTAAATTATCCGTGGTCCTAGTTCTTTGGGAGCATTTTCTGAGAAACCATAGTTTTTGAGTGCCAATACAGTTCCGGGGTCCTGTAAAATTTGGACTCCCTAGTTCTGGTACAATCTATATCTGAAATGTTGTCTGCCATCTGAGCATGAATAGTCTCATAATCCTAGGAAATGTGAATTATCTTGACATCCTCCTCTAGCATAGACATGGTCACTTGAACTTCCTGAGGGTTAACAATAGCTAAAGTGGCCTGCATCTACATGAATGGATATTTTCTTGCATTCGCAACTCATGAAACTATAAAAACACAAAGGAGAGACTCAAAAGAAGGTAAAAGGAGAAGTCAAGAAAAGATAGAGAACATATCAACAAACAAATCTAACAAAAACAACCAAAGAAATAGACTACAAAACTCCTCTCTATCATGTTAAACCAACCAGCAATCATCATAACTCCTCTCTATCATGTTAAACCAACCAGCAATCATCATAACCATGAAAGTAAAAAGTACCCAATAACTAAAACCATTAATAAGCATGACCTTCATTAATTCGAGTTATCCTAGGATCCTCTCGGAGGTCATTTCCCATTTCCCACGAGTGTTTTCACTGAGTAATGAATATCCCCGCAAGCTAAATGATCACAAGATCATGGGAGATGGATATCGGACACGACGGGCTCTGTTGCCACGACATCCACTCCACTCGTTGTATATGTGTCAGATGGTGCTTGATGGCCATCGCTTTAACCAAAAGTCACTCGATCCGAGGATAATAGAAATAATATTAAAAAGGTGTATTTTTCAATATAATATGTATCATTAATTAATAAATAAAATAAAATGTTAATAAAAATATAAAAATAAATGATATTTGAAATATGAAAATTGCTTTATTAATTATGTATTTTTTCATAATAATTAATAAATAAAATAAAATGTTAATAAAAACATAAAAATAAATGATATTTGAAATATGAAAATTGGTTTTATTAATTATGTATTTTTTCATAATAATTAATAAATAAAATAAAAGGTTAATAAAAACATAAAAATAAATGATATTTGAAATATGAAAATTGGTTTTATTAATTATGTATTTTTTTCATAACAATTGATTTTCTTATTTATGAATATAAATGTTGACATTAATTAATAAAATTTGTTCATAATTAAGATTTTAATTATATATAACATATTTTATTTTAAAAAAGAAATTTTGATATTATTTTCTAATTTATTGGTGACATGTGAGGTTAGTTTGTGGTTTAAGAAATCGTGATCTAAAGATCTCTAATTCATCAAAATTATTTGGGAATTACACCCATCCTAGGTCACATTGGCTATGCTAGCATGTGGACTAAAAAGCCATGACTTAGGAATCTCTAAGCCATCAAAATCACCTATGAATTGCACCCATCTTGGACCACAAAGAACCTTAGCATAGATGGATTTTAAGTATCTCCTCAACTAGATTTTGACAAAATAAACCTTAAATTATACAAAATTCTAACTAAGATTGTCCTCTTTAATAATATTTATATTTTATTTTAAAATAAAATATATATTAAGTTAAATACCAAAAAACACTTTTTGTTGTCCCAGAGGTGTAGGACAGTCGGTGACGGAGTGTGTTGTTAAGCCACTCTGTGTTGAAAAGTCACCGGTTCGAAACCTTTTTGCTTAAAATTTGCCAAATTCAAGTCATGCAATGCTTACATTTTATATAAAACTACACCACAACACACCACACCACACAGCCTTATTATTAAACTATATATATCAAACTATTTATAAACACATATAAATACATAAAATTAACACATACAATTAAGCATGGATTATATAACCATGGCTACTATTCTTATTGGGGCAGTTATCGATTTTCCAAAAGAAATAAGAGCAATGGCTTGTCCAATTCTTTGGCTTTGATATGTGAACCTCGTCTTAAGTCCTAATCCATGAGGCATATCATTAGTTCCCTTAACAAATGAAATTTGTCTTCTAGACATATTAGATGCTTTGGATTCTCTTTGATTCAAAAATGGATACATGAAATGACATGACTCAGAAATTATTGAAAAATAAGAAGCAAAGTGGAAAATAATGTAGAGATGAGGGTGATCATTAGTGTGCTAATCAGATATTTAATTATTTATTCATTGAAATTTGTCTTTAGTCCTAATCCATGAGGCATGTCATTACTTCCCTTAATAAATGAAATTTGTATTTTAGATATATTAGATGCTTTGGATTCTCTTTGATTAAAAAATGGATCTGAAAACATGAAATGACATGACATAGAAATAATTGACAAATGAGAAGCAAAGTGGAAAATAATGTAGAGATGAGGGTGATCATTGGTGTGCTAGTGACATATTCAACTTCTTATTCATTGACCAAACTGTGAAACCCCATTAGTTACAAGAAGAAAAAAAGATAGAAAAAGATAATTACAATGGGGGGCTTAAGGGTCAATGACACTTAACCTTATTACTAGAAAAATAATCATGATTTTTCTATTAAAAACACACAAAAGAAGGAAGAATGGGCTCCTTTGGGAGAAATTGGCAGTGAGTCTTTGAAATTTTCTACAAAGAAAATCAATAATTGATTATAGAGCTATGATACTCTGTGATTCTCTATAATAGCTAATAATAATAAAGTATGATTCTCTATAATAGTTAATAATAATCAACTAAGCACATCCATTCCATTGCTAGTTTCCCCACTAGGTTTTAAAGGTTTTTTATTGTCATGGTGATTTGATTGTTGTGTGATTGAGTCACTTATGTTTGTTTATACTCTTGTCTAAATTAGTTGCTTGGGTTTAAATATTTTCTTGAGCACTAAATAATGATTTACTCATTTTTAAGTTGTATGCATAACTAAAACTTTGCAAATTGATGCATTGGTAATTTATACTCATTTTGGCACTCAAAAGTCATTGTTGAGATCGTGGTTTCATGGTTATGGTATAATTTAGTTTGTTTCACCATTGAGATGATTAATTACTTATCAACACCCACATCACAACTCATTGTTATCATATTGAATCATTGGCTAGTAGATTGTTACTAACTCCACAATCCTTATCTCTATTTGACTCTAATAACTAAGCATTTCCCTTTCAATGGATTGGAAATTCAAATATAAATGGATTGGTTCATTATAACTCTTTTGCTCTATTTTTGGATTATTTCTGAGTTTTGAGCATTGAGTAATTCACTAGAAATAATATTGATTGCATCAACTCTTAGTAAGAATCCTTCTTGGAATTCTATTCCAACATAGCTATATAAACCAATCAACTTTTATTAAACCATGTGTTTTCATTGTCACCAATTCAATCATAGGGACTATGTGAGATGAATTACTTAAATTTACCTTCTCCTATAGGTTTCCACTTATATGCAATTACCAAGTGGTTTAAGTAATATCTTAAAGTTGGTATGATGGAATTGGCTAGGATAAGTGCTTGGTATCTTATTGATTTCTTGACAAAGAGTTGTTATTTATGTGGTGTTTCATAGTTCAGGGATGTGCAAATTTATATTTCTATTGTCTTGAACTTTGATATGGATAGGGTGCTAGGTTGCACTTATGTTTAAACATGTTTATTAGTTGATTGGATTTGTATAGTAGATTTGTAGAGGAAGGAATAAGAGATAGGTCTTGACATGACTCAACTATATTGGATAAAGTTTGTGGCACCATAATCCTGGGAACTAAGTAGATTGAGCATAGAGAGAGGGAAGAGTATTTTATTCCACAATATGAATCCATATTGATGAGACGAATAGGCCATAGGCCTACCATCTACAAATCATCCAGCATGAAATCCCAAGTCCAAAAATACTTAGATAAACTTGTATGGTAAACATCCATAGTGAATACCAAAACAATGGAAAATTGTTGTAGCTTGGAATACAAAGGAGTAGAAGACCAAAAATTGTAAGGATTCCCCATGAAGACCATGACAAGGAAGATATAGAAGTCAAGTTTACTTGGTTGGAGTAGAACATTGTTTCATCGATAGAGAAACACATTCAATGGAGATTGATCATGAAAAACACAAATCTATCCCAACTAAGTTCAATGGTGAGAATCTTGGAAACTCAAGTAATAGCAACACGTTTTCTTCATCTTCCAATAACTGAGTTTTGAAATATTCCACGAATGGTGACAATCACAATCGCCCAAGACACTGTCTTTCAAAATTGACCCCTAGTTCGGAAATTGCATTGTCCCTTACTAAGAAAAACCCTAGTTTTAGATATTCTCTACAAAAGAATTTTTTGAGCAATGGAATCATAGGGGAGGGATGCCCCTAGATAAAATATTGTGTCAAGAGTCCAACACAACTGAGTGTTTGTTCATTCATCGAAGGCTCGATTGGAGTTTTATGGTGAGTTGCAAGTCACCTCCTAAAGTCATTCAGGGACATATTGACAATATGGTCTAGGGCAGCATAAAATCCAAAGAATAGTATACTTGATTTTTGTAAACTCATGCAAGTGTTTTTGGAAAATGTCTACATACCCACACTCACCGAAGATAGTGTTTTTCAAAATCGACTCCTAGTTTAGAAAATGCATTGTCCCTTACTAAGCAAAACCCTAGTTCTAGAGATCCTTGAACAAGACATTTTTTGGACAACATAAACATGAGGGAGGTGTGCCCCTAGTGGTAATCCTATACCCTAAGTCTAACAAAATGTTAGAGTTTTATGGTGAGTTGCAACTAGCCTATTAAATATATTAAATACATTCAGAGACACATTGATAATATGGTTTGGGTACATAAAGTCCAAACTAAACAACATAATTGAGTTCGGTAAGCTCCAGCAAATATACAATTAATACTCAATACAGAAAATTCAATTAATATTCAATACAGAAAATTCAATATTCAATTACAATTAATATTCAATACAGTTGTGTGTATAATACAGAAGATTACTTTAAAAAAAAAGTTACACTCATGACAAATAAGAAATTAATTTTATTGCTCATCAGCCGAGAACCATTCAATGTCTTTTTTTTTATAGCAATACAAATTGTTTCTTCCATTATCAACTCTCAGTCTTCTTGTGCTTGAAATTACTAAAAGAGTGGCACTCCTATGGAGGAAAAAAATCGATTTTATTACTCTCCTCCATAGAACAATTCTTTTCTTTTCATAGTAATAAAAAATTGTTCTACCATTATCGACTCAACTCTCAATCTTAAATGAGGATGAGTACATAATTATGTTGGCGAACATTCATTGATTTCACCATGTTAATTTTGATTATGAAATTACTACAACAACCAGAAAAGAAAAAGAAAAAAATCAAAACTATTTTCACTTAATTAAACATTCTTTTCTTCTTTGAAGTATTCCTTTTAGTTAAATTTGATTATGAGTTTATTTATGCAGAAAGACAGAATAAAAAACGTATCCTCGCTTTATTGACAATGTTTCATAGAAATACTTCCCATATTAAATGGGTAAGGAATTTATTCTGAGTACACATCCTGGGGAAGCTGATGCGATGTTCTCCCATCTCTCGACTGTTTCCCATGGCTTTAGCATTTAGAGTGGAAAAGGATCCATCATGTTTAGACATCTTATATTGACTAATCGTTTGAAAGTATTCGTATTCCAATACATAAATTTAAAGCTAAACTTCTGTCCATGAACAACTATTCACCTACGTATAAATACCATCAGGCTGCATATGCCCATGAGATTTGAACATGG
>SNQJ01S0109059.1:33059-48167 GCA_010110895.2 Picea sitchensis
TATTATAACTTTTAATTACATTAATCATTAAAAAAATATTATATGATATACCAATACATAACAAGCCTTTCTAATTTATTTCTTAAAAACAACTTCTTTGTTTTAGAGGCATCAAATGTTTTAGATACACATTTTATAACTTTCATAATATTATTAATAAAAATAAGAAAATATAATGAAAATCTTTGAAAAATATTTTTCCTTTTTAATTTACATTTTTTTTTAGAAAAATTTCATCATAAACATTTAAAAAAAAATATATATCATCATATTTATGATGATATTGATGATTATGATTATGATGATTAATGTACACTGAGATCAAAATTGTTTTATAGGACGTTAAGAAGTTACATAATTACTTGGATTTCTTTATAATTTTCTTTCTCTACTTGAAAAACATTAATTTCTTTATAATTTTCTTCTCTGCTTGATAAACATTAAAATAAGCATTCCAAGATCACCATAGTTTTGCCAAGTTAAAAGGTTAGAAAGGTTGGAGTGACAAATCTTTTGAAAATAAGGGATATACATGGAACATTTTAAGAGAAAGTGTTTTTGATATTCAACCCTCTCAATGTCACAAAGATGACAAATTTTGAAAATTGTTCAATGCCTATTTTCACTATGAAGCTCGTGAGAACATATAGATACTTTTGATGTTCTATATTAGGGTTGTTCACCTCTTTATAGTATCTTGATTTTTTTCCCTCTTATTTTTTATTGCACCATATTTTCTCCTTAAATTTAGATGTAATAATATTTTTAATAATATCCTTGTTTGTAGAATGATCTCTTCCTTTATTCACTAATGATTTAGCCAAGAATGGACATATTTATTCCATCCCCACTTGAGCCAAAGGTACTTTTGACTCGATTTTGAAGCGGTTTTTGGGAGTCTCTTGTCTTCCATATTGTTTAACTTATTCTTATACAATAGGTACATGTCCATGCTCTTAATGGGGGAAAGGCCGACTTCTATGAGGAGGATAGAATAGGGTGTATTACTTTTAATTTTGAGATTATAAGCTATAAAATTCTTTTGGATTTTCTCTATCTTTCTCCATGATTCTCTAGAGATATTGCATCCATAAAATTCACATCCATATAAAATAACCATATCCAAAGGTCCATTGTTTACAATTTTTTTCAAGCCAATAATAATCTTTTCACCCTCCATTTATCCTTTTCTCAATGTTATAGTTCGAGTTAAGCTTGTGATGAATATCAATTCCTAGATATTTGTATGAAGGAACTTCCTCCAAGTTGTTGTCATATATGAAAGTATCGTTAGTGATGATTTTGGACTTAATTATCATAACTTTCAATTTTGTTAGTGTTAAAAACCATACCCATACTAGAGAATAAATCCTTGAGGATTCTTAGTTGCTTGTCGAGATCATAGGGACTCCTTGCCATAAGAAAAATATCATCAACATAAAGAAGAAGAATGATGACTACACTAGTGAGAAATGAGTTGACACAACTTGCTTCTTCTAACAAATTTTCTAACTTCTCAATATGTATGCCAAAAGGGAAGGGGATAGGGGGATGCCTYGTTTAACTCCTATATTATAGTTAATCTCTTCCAACGAGCCCTTTGTGTTCCCAAAATTGGAAATAAAATTTTCATACAACCTTACTGTAGAAACCCTAAAATCAAAAGGGACTTTTAGTTCTTCCAACCTATTCCAAAGGTTCGTTGTGGGCACTATGTCAAAAGATTTCCTAAAGTTAAAAAACAACAACAAAGGAGATTGAAAGAGACTTTTAGCTCTTCCAACCTATTCCAAAGGTTCATTATGGGCACTATGTCAAAAGCTTTTCTAAAGTTAAAAAATAACAACAAAGTAGATTGGGTTTATTATTGTGACGCTCCTCCCCAATTATCCTAAGCATAATGAGGTGGTCCATGGCTAAATGATAGATCCTAAATCAAGCTTGGCCTTTAGCTATTTTCCTGTGACTTTCTAGCAAAATTCATCCTAGGTTTTAACTCTTTTTCGATGACTTTCTAGCCATATGTTAATCTTCTTTTCCAAAACGATCATGTACAACTTGACTAAAATGAAGATAATCATAATAATCCTATAATTAAATATTGTTTTAATCTACACTTTTAAAAATAGAAACAATAAAATTTTATATCTAAGTTTTAGGGACTATATATATTTTTCTAAAATTTGAACAATCTACTTTTAAAAAACTCTATTTTGCATATTTAAATAATTTTTATATTTTTAAAACTAACTCCCTATTAAAATTATTGATCATGTTGCTTTAAAGTTATTATTGTCCTTTTTTTTTTTATTATTCTAGGTCATGAAAAATTATGAGCATGTTCCTTTAAAGTTATTATTGTTTTTTTATTTTTTTTTATTTTAGGTCATGAAAAATTATAAAAGTTATTACTGTCCCTTTTTTTTATTATTTTAAGTCATAAAAATTATGAGCCTGTTCCTTTAAAGTTATTTTTAAAGTTATTATTGTCTTTTTTTTTTATTATTTTAGGTCATGAAAAATTATAATGATTGTGGATTGTACATTTTGATTCATGAAACAATGACATAAATTTATTAAAAGATAATATGATTGTCAGCACTTCGTGGGAATGTAATATTGTGTGGGGTTTAGTTTCTATTCACCCATGTTCAAATCTCATGGGCATATGCAGCCTGATGGTATTTATACGTAGGTGAATAGTTGTTCATGGACAGAAGTTTAGCTTTAAATTTATGTATTGGAATACGAATACTTTCAAACGATTAGTCAATATAAGATGTCTAAANCCATGTTCAAATCTCATGGGCATATGCAGCCTGATGGTATTTATACGTAGGTGAATAGTTGTTCATGGACAGAAGTTTAGCTTTAAATTTATGTATTGGAATACGAATACTTTCAAACGATTAGTCAATATAAGATGTCTAAACATGATGGATCCTTTTCCACTCTAAATGCTAAAGCCATGGGAAACAGTCGAGAGATGGGAGAACATCGCATCAGCTTCCCCAGGATGTGTACTCAGAATAAATTCCTTACCCATTTAATATGGGAAGTATTTCTATGAAACATTGTCAATAAAGCGAGGATACGTTTTTTATTCTGTCTTTCTGCATAAATAAACTCATAATCAAATTTAACTAAAAGGAATACTTCAAAGAAGAAAAGAATGTTTAATTAAGTGAAAATAGTTTTGATTTTTTTCTTTTTCTTTTCTGGTTGTTGTAGTAATTTCATAATCAAAATTAACATGGTGAAATCAATGAATGTTCGCCAACATAATTATGTACTCATCCTCATTTAAGATTGAGAGTTGAGTCGATAATGGTAGAACAATTTTTTATTACTATGAAAAGAAAAGAATTGTTCTATGGAGGAGAGTAATAAAATCGATTCTTTTCCTCCATAGGAGTGCCACTCTTTTAGTAATTTCAAGCACAAGAAGACTGAGAGTTGATAATGGAAGAACCAATTTGTATTGCTATAAAAAATATTGAATGGTTCTCGGCTGATGAGCAATAAAATTAATTTCTTATTTGTCATGAGTGTAACTTTTTTTTAAAGTAATCTTATGTATTATACACACAAGTGTATTGAATATTAATCGTGATTGAATATTGAATTTTCTGTATTGAATATTAATTGAATTTTCTGTACTTAGTATTAATTGTATATTTGCTGGAGCTTATAGAACTTAATTATGTTGTCCAGTTTGAATTTTATGCTTCAAATCATATTATCAATATATCTCTGAATGTATTTAATAGGCTAGTCGCAACTCACCATAAAACTTTAACATTCTGTTAGACTTAGGGTACATGATTACCATTAGGGGTATACTTTCCTCATGATTATGTTGTCTAAAAAATGTCTTGTTCAAGGATCTCCAGAATTAGGGTTTTGTTTAGTAAGGGACAATGCATTTTCTAAACTAGGAGTCGATTTTGAAAAACACTATTTTCATTGAGTGTGGGTTGTGTGGTTACGTAGACATTTGTTAAAAACACTTGCATGAGTTTAAAAAAATCAATTATACTATTCTTTGGATTTTATGCCCCTAGACCATATTGTCAATGTGTCCCTCAATGACTTTAGGAGGTGACCTGCTACTCACCATAAAAATCCAATCGAGCCTTCGATGAATGAACGAACACTCAGTTGTGTTGGACTCTTGACACAAGATTTTATCTAGGGGCATCCCTCCCCTATGATTCCATTTCTCAAAAAATTCTTTTATAGATAATCTCTAAAACTAGGGTTTTTCTTAGTAAGGGACACGCACCCCATCCCATTTCATAATAATGGGATTCTTTCTTATTCTCAATGCATTCACATAGCTCTCCCACCATGACAAAGCATGTTTGATCATCCTCATATAGAAAAAAATAAATATGTTATTCTTCTTGGATTAGATAAAGGCTAAAGTAAGTTTCAATTGTTTCAACCACTTATTCAAAAATTTAATGTTAAATAGACCATCAAACATTGATATTCCAAGATTTGTTTTCAACTTTGAAAGGAATATTGGAAGATGAAGAAAACATGTTTCTATTACTTGAGTTTCCAAGATTCTCACCATTGAACTTAGCTAGGATAGATTTGTGTTTTTCATGATCAATCTCTATTGAGTGTGTTTCTCTATTGGTGAAACAATGTTCTACTCCAACCAAGTAAACTTGACTTCTATATCTTCCTTTAAACTTGACTTCTATATCTTCCTTGTCATGGTTTTCATGGGGAATCCTTACAATTTTTGGTCTTCTACTCCTTTGTATTCCAAGCTACAACAATTTTCCATTGTTTTGGTATTCACTATGGATGTTTACCATACAAGTTTATCTAAGTATTTTTGAACTTGGGATTTCATGCTGGATGATTTGTAGATGGTAGGCCTATGACCTATTCGTCTCATCAATATGGATTCATATTGTGGAATAAAATACTCTTCCCTCTTTATGCTCAATCTACTTAGTTTTCAGGCTTATGATGCCACGAACTTTATCCAATATAGTTAAGTCATGTCAAGACCTATCTCTTAGTCCTTCCTCTACAAATCTACTATACAAATCCAATCAACTAATAAACATGTTTAAACATAAGTGCAACCTAGCACCCTATCCGTATCAAAGTTCAAAACAATAGAAATATAAATTTGCACATCCCTAAACTATGAAACACCACATAAATAACAACTCTTTGTCAAGAAATCAGCAAGATACCAAGCACTTATGCCAATTCCATCATACCAACTTTAAGATATTACTTAAACCACTTGGTAATTGCATATAAGTGGAAACCTATAGGAAAAGGTAATTTTAAGTAATTTATCTCACATAGTCCGTGCGATTGAATTGGTGACAATGAAAACACATGGTTTAATAAAAGTTGATTGGTTTATATAGTTATGTTGGAATAGAATTCCAAGAAGGATTCTTACTAAGAGTTGATGCAATCAATATTATTTCTAGTGAAATGCTGAGTTATCAAAGTTAAATAGAGATAAGGATTGTGGAGTTAGTAACAATTTATTAGATAATGATTCAATATGATAATAATGAGTTGTGATGTGGGTGTTGATAAGTAATTAATCATCTTAATGGTGAAACAAACTAAATTATACCATAATCATGAAACCACGATCTCAACAACGACTTTTGAGTGTCAAAATGAGTATAAATTACCAATGCATTAATTTGCAAAGTTTTAGTTATGCATACAACTTAAAAATGAGTAAATCATTATTTAGTGCTCAAGAAAATATTTAAATCCAAGAAACTAATTCAAACAAGAGTATAAACAAACATAAGTGACTCAATCACACAACAATCAAATCACCATGACAAAAAAAGCCTTTGAAACCTAGTGGGAAAACTAGCAATGGATTGGATGTGCTTAGTTGATTATTATTAGCTATTATAGAGAATCACAGTTTATTATTATTAGCTATTATAGAGAATCACAGAGTATCATATCTCTATAATCAATTATTGATTTTCTTTGTAGAAAATTTCAAAGACTCAGTGTCAATTTCTCCCAAAGGAGTCCATTCTTCCTTCTTTTGCATGTTTTTAATAGATAAATCATGATTATTTTTCTAGTAATAAGGTTAAGTGTCATTAACCCTTAAGCCCCCCATTGTAATTATCCTTTGCTATCTTTTTGTCTTCTTGTAACTAATGGGGTTCCACAGTTTGGTCAATGAATAAGAAGTTGAATATGTCACTAGCACACTAATGATCACCCTCATATTTACATTATTTTCCACTTTGCTTTTCATTTGTCAATTATTTCTGAGTCATGTCATTTCATGTTTTCGGATCCATTTTTTAATCAAAGAGAATCCAAAGCATCTAATACAAATTTCATTTGTTAAGGGAAGTAATCACATGCCTCATGGATTAGGACTAAAAACAAATTTCAATGAATAAACAATTGAATATCTGATTAGCACACTAATGATCACCCTCATCTCTACATTATTTTCCACTTTGCTTTTCATTTGTCAATAATTTCTGAGTCATGTTATTTCATGTATCCATTTTTGAATCAAAGAGAATCCAAAGCATCTAATATGTCTAGAAGACAAATTTCATTTGTTAAGGGGAGTAATGATATGCCTCATGGATTAGGACTTAAGACGAGGTTCACATATAAAAGCCAAAGAATTGGACAAGCCATTGCTCTTATTTCTTTTGGAAAATCGATAACTGCCCCAATGAGAATAGTAGCCATGGTTATATAATCCATGCTTAATTGTATGTGCTAATTTTATGTATTTATATGTGTTTATAAATAGTTTGATATATATAATTTAATAATAAGGGTGTGTGGTGTAGTGTGTTGTGGTGTAGTTTTATATAGAATGTAAACATTGCATGATTTGAATTTGGCAAATTTTAAGCAAAAAGTGTTTTTTGGTATTTAAAATAATATATATTTTATTTTAAAATAAAATATAAATATTATTAAAGAGGACAATCTTAGTTAGAATTTTGTATAATTTAAGGTTTATTTTGTCAAAATCTAGTCGAGGAGATAATTTAAGGGTCTCTCTGGTTCAAGATGGGTGCAATTCATAGGTAATTTAGATGGCTTAGAGATCCCTAGGTCACGGCTTTTTAGTCCACATGCTAGCATAGCCAATGTGGCCTAGGATGAGTGTAATTCCCAAATGATTTTGATGAATTAAAAATCCCTAAATCACAGTTTCTTAAATCACAAACTAACCTCATAGATCACCAATAAACTAGAAAATAATATCAATTTTTTTTTTTAAAAATAAAATATGTTATATATATAATTAAAATCATAATTATGAACAAATTTTATTAATTAATGTCAACATTTATATTCATAAATAAGAAAATTAATTCTTATGAAAAAATACATAATTAATAAAATCAATTTTCATATTTCAAATATCATTTATTTTTATGTTTTTATTAATATTTTATTTTATTTTATTTATTAATTATTATGAAAAAATACATAATTAATAAAACTAGTTTTCATATTTTAAATATCATTTATTTTTATATTTTTATTAACATTTTGTTTTATTTATAAAAAATACATAATTAATAAAACCAATTTTCATATTTCAAATATCATTTATTTTTATATTTTTATTAACATTTTATTTTATTTATTAATGATACATATTATATTGAAAAATACACCTTTTTAATATTATTTCTATTATCCTCGGATCGGGTGACTTTTGGTTAAAGCGATGGCCATCAAGCACCATCTGACACATATACAACGAGTGGAGTGGATGTCGTGGCAACAGAGCCCGTCGTGTCCGATATCCATCTTCCATGATCTTGTGATCATTTAGCTTGCGGGGATATTCATTACTCAGTGAAAACACTCGTGGGAAATGACCTCCGAGAGGATCCTAGGATAACTCGAATTAATGAAGGTCATGCTTATTAATGGTTTTAGTTATTGGGTACTTTTTTTTCTTGAGTCTCTTCTTTGTGTTTTCATAGTTCCACGAGTTGCAAAAGCGACGCAGGCCATTTTAGCTATTGTTAACTCTCAAGAGGTTCAAGTGACCATGTCTATGCTAGAGGAGGATGTCAAGATAATTCATGTTTCCTAGGATTATGAGATTATTCATACTCAGATGGCAGACAACATTTCAGATATAGATTGTACTAGAACTAGGGAGTCCAAATTTTATAGGACCCCAGAACTGTATTGACACTCAAAAACTATGGTTTCTCAGGAAAAGATAATTCATGTTTCCTAGGATTATGAGATTATTCATACTCAGATGGCAGACAACATTTCAGATATAGATTGTACTAGAACTAGGGAGTCCAAATTTTATAGGACCCCAGAACTGTATTGACACTCAAAAACTATGGTTTCTCAGGAAATGCTCCCAAAGAACTAGGACCACAGATAATTTAAGTAATGAATGAAAGCCTTGGAAGATCAAAACATGTTGCTCATTACTTTAGTCTCTTGGTTAGTAAAGCGCCATAAAAGTTCATTTCATACTTCTTAAGATGGGCATTAGCTTGAGGAATCTTTAATGGTTATAGTTCTTCGAATTCACTTCTTCTCCAACCTCTTAAGCACTTCCTAAACGCCTCACTTTTATGATGGACAATGACTTGACTCTTTCTTTTCTAACTCTTTATGAGTCCCTTTTGTTTGAGACGTTTAAATCTAGCTATATAGTTTACTTGTCTATTAGTTATTTAAACTATTATTCAATAATTTAAACAAGGAAGCCAACTATTGTTTTTAGGTTTGGTCAGAAAAATTTAATGCTATTTAAATTACCAAAGACAACATACATCTTTATATATTTTGTTTATAATTAAATAAAAACTACTTGTTTCTATTAAAACTTTTTATATTTTAAATATCATTTATTATATGTTTATTTATTTATTGAACAATACACTTTTTAATATTATTTTTATTATAACTTTTTATTATATTAATTATTAAAAAAAAATATTAAATGATATACTCATATGAGATTTTCTAATTTATTTTTTAAAAACATTTTTTTTTGTTTGAAAGGCATTTTAAAACTTTCATAATATTATTATTAATCATTAAAAAAAATATTATATAATATACTAATACATAAGGAGTTTTTCTAATTTATTTCTTAAAAAATTCTATGTTTTAGAGACATCAACTTCTTTGTTTTTAGAGGCATCAAATATCGTATTATTATTTATTTATTTATTTTTTTGTAACTAGGGGAATCGGTAATAACGGCAGTATCGTACTCGCGTGACACGGGGTCGAATCTTGCCGGGGTCGAATCCTGCCGGCTGCCTTATAACCCCTAGGGAGAAACCCTCCGGGTAAATCGGGGTGAGAATCGACCTTGAGACCTCATTTTACATAGTTCCTTCCATTTACACGGCACTTGCCAATCGGTCTACACCCTTGTGGGTCACGATACCATTTATTATAGTATCTCTGGGTGCAACCACACGTTCGACCACTACCTCAAGGTGTCTCCATGGCTCCAGGTAAAGCCCTCACGAGAATTGAACCTTGCCCAACGGTGAAAAACTCCTCGCTTTCCACCATTGGATCCAACCCCTTTGGGCGTATTATTATTAATCATTAAAAAAACATTATATAATATACAAATACATAACGAGTTTTTCTAATTTATTTTTTAAAAACAACTTCTTTGTTTTAGAGGCATCAACTTTTTGGTTTTTAGAGGCATCAAATATCGTAGATATACATATTTTATAACTTTCATAATATTATTAATAAAAATAATATAATTTTTTTTTAAATAATTTTGTTTTGTAATTTTTTAATATTTTAGAAAAATATTATTATATTGATGATGATTAACATACATTGAGATCAAAATTGGTCTATAAGATTTTAATAACGTTTAAGGAATCACTTATATTTTTTTATAATTTTCTTTCTTTGCTAAAAAAAACATTAAGAAAATTACCATAGTTTTGTCAAGTTAAAAGGTTAGAAAGGTTGGTGTGACAAATATTTTGAAAATGAGATATGATTAGGGAAAGTGTTTTTCCTATTCAACCCGGGTATTTTGAGAATTGTCCAATGCCCAATTTCACTATGAAGCTTATGAGAATTTGTTCTTATCAAATAAAAATGTTGATTTTATTCCTTACACTAGTGAGAACATAGAGATACTTTTTATCTTCTATATTAGGGTTGATCACCTCCTTAAAGTATCTTTATTTTTTTCCCTCTAATTATTTATTGCACCATATTTTCTCCAATTTAGATGTAATAATATTTTTAATATTATCCTTATTCTACATAATGATTTCTTCCTTTTATTATCCTTTATTCTACATCTTTATGTCATCCCCGTTTGAGTAGAAGGTGGTTTTGAATTGATTTTGAAGTGATTTTGGGGAGCCTCTTGTCTTCCACATTGTTTAAATTATTCTTAAACATTAGATACCTCACCATGCTCTCAATGGGGGAAATGATTTCTTTTATGAAGAGGATAAAATAGGGTGTACTACTTTTAATTTTAAGATTATAAGTTATAAAATTCTTTTGGATTTGTTCTATCTTTCTCCATGATTCTCTAGAGATATTGCATCCCCAAACTTCACATCCATATAAAATAACCATATCCAAAGGTCTTTTGATTTACAATTTTTTTCAAGCCAATAATAATCTTTCCACCCTCCATTTATCCTTTTATCAATGCTGTAGTTCCAATTCCGAGATATTTGTAAGAAGACACTTCCTCCAAGTTGTTGTTTCATATATGAGATATTTGTAAGAAGACACTTCCTCCAAGTTGTTGTTGTCATATATGAAAATATGGTTAGTAATAATTTTGGATTTAATTATCATAACTTTCAATTTGTCAATGTTAACAACCATACCCATACTGGAGCATAAATACTTGAGGATTCGGTTAATTGTAGAGATCATAGGTACTCCTTGCCATAAGAACAATATCATTAGCGTAAAGAAGAAGAATGATGACTATACTAGTGAGAAATGAATCGACACAACTTGTTTCTTCAAACAGATTTTCTAACTTGTCAATAGATATGCCAAAAAAGGAAGGGATAGGGGAACCCTTTCTTGACTCCTCTATTATAGTTAATCTCTTCCAACCATGCCTTTGTGTTCACAAAATTGGAAACAACATTATCACACAACATTACTGTAGCAACCCTCAAATCAAAATGAAATTTTATCTCTTCCAACCTATTCCAAAGGTTCATCATGGGCATTATATCAAAAGCTTTTCCAAAGTAACAAAAAAAAAACAAAGGAGATTGGTTTTATTATTGTGACACTCCTCGGCAATGATCCTATAAGCATAATGAGGTGGTCCATGGTTGAATGATAGCTCCTAAATCAAGTCTGGCCTTTAGCTATTTTTTTGTGACTTTATAGAGAAATTGTTTATAGCTATTTTTCTGTAACTTTCTAACAATATGGTAATCTTCTTTTCCAAAATGATATTGTATAGCTTAACTAAAATTGATCTAATTATAATGATCCTATAATTAGAGAGATTATTTTTATTCACACTTTAAAAAAAAACCAATAAAGTTTTGTGTCCAAGTTTTAATAACCATATATATTTTTCTAAAAATTTAACAATCTACTCTTAAAAAAACTCTATTTTTTTTTCATACTTAAATAAAATTTCATATTCTTAAAAGTAACTCCCTATTAAAATTATTGTGCATGTTTCTTTAAAGTTATTATTCTCTTTTTTTTCATTTTAAATTCACTTAATGAAAGATTATAATGATTGTGGATAATATTGTGCATGCTCCTTTAAAGTTATTATTCTCCTTTTTATCATTTTTAATTCATGTCATGAAAGATGATAATGATTGTGGATTGTCCATTTTGATTCATGAAACATTGACATAAATTTATAAAAAATAAATAGATTGATTGTGGATTGTCCATTTTGATTCATGAAACATTGACATAAATTTATAAAAAATAAATAGATTGTGAGCGGGTAGTACATGTAGTACTGTGTGGGGTTTAGTTTCTATTCACCCATATTCAAATTTCATGGACACTAACCTTTGATATTGACTACACTGTAACCTTTGATATTGACTACACTGTGAGAAAGGATGATATAAAATTAAAGATAAATGGAAAAAAAGTTTATGAAGCACAACTTGATGCCATCAGAGGGAAATTTTTTATGAAGTACAGCCTAAGGGTATTTATATGTCGGTGAATAGTTGAAATGGACAGAAGTTTAGCTTTAAATTTATGTAGTCGAATACGAATACTTTCAAACGATTAGTCAATATAAGATGTCTGAACACGATGGATCCTTTTTCACACTAATTGCTAAAGCCATGGGAAACAGTTGACAAATTTGAGAACATCCCATGATCTTCCACATGAGGTGAGCTCAGAATAAATTCCTTATCCATGAAATGTGTAGTATTTTTATGAAACATTGTCATTCAACAGTTACCAACTATAACTTTAGCCATGTTAATGTTGTCTTTCATGCAGTATAGTATATAAGGATGCAGTATAGCATTTAAGGATAATAGAGAGTTTGGAATTTGTAGTGATTTCATATAACAGAGTATTTGAACAATATACTTCATTTGGAATTTGTGGTGATTTCACATAACAAAGTATTTTAACAATGTACTCCATCATTTACTATTCATTGAAAGCTGGTGAAATCAATGAATGTTAGCCAACATAAATATGCACTCATCCTCATTTAAGATTGAGAGTTGATAATGGTAGAAACAATTTTTATTTACTATGAAAAGAAAAGAAAATCGATTTTTTTTCCTCCATAAGAGTGGCCTCTTTTAGTAATTTGAAGCCCAAGAAGATTGGGAGTTGATAATAGAAACAATTTTGTATTGCTATGAAAAGACAAATGGTGCTCGGCTGATGAGCAATAAATTTGATTTCTTATTCGTCATGCATGTAATTTTTTTTTAAATTAATTTTTCGTATTATACACACAACAATATTCATGCAAGGAAAGCACAGCTAAACTGCCCCTACAACATTTCTAAAATTTTACACAAATTCTACAGAAATTTCACACTGCGTAGTGCGGGCATGGCCAGGAAATAGACGTTTCAGCGATTCAAGCTGGTGGTTACAAAGTCGGCTTACTTCTTTCTTTTGGGCTTCACTGGACGTCTTGGAATCTTGCTGAGCACTCTGTCATCGAAGGCACTGTAATGTTTCTGCATTTCCAATCCTGCTCTGTGGGCAATCAAATCCATCCTGTCTTGGTATTTAGTGTAAAGGATTGGCACCGTGTGGCCACCAACAAACACTGTCACAAAAACCCATCAACAACAATTGAATATTAATCGTATGCTTGCTGGCTGCTCTTCATCCAAATAAAGCAGAGGGAGGAATCGAATTTTCTTACCCATGTAAATCAGAGTGGCAAAATTACACCAATTGCTGATGACCGACACGACCCATAAGCATCCGAGGACCTGTATCAACTCAAGTCATGGGAATCAGATAGGAGCCATGTTTACATCAGGAAAAAATATATACCAACATGCATAAAAGTTATAGAGTAGTTATAGAGGGAGTAATTCAATAATAATAATAATTTATTTTTAAGGTTTATTGTTAAGCTTATTTTTAAGGTCATCGCCAACCCACATCAAATTGGTGGTGTATGAGACTCCTTTGTTTATGGAACAAGGGACTCCTTTATTCAGCTATTAGACTGATAAAGTCTACTAAAGTATACATACTCTAGTTCCTCTGGATTTAAACTTGTGACCAAAAATAAAAATAAAAAACAAATTTTTATAAATTTCTTGATGAAATTGAGTAAACTAAAAACCATTTTAAAAAAAATCCAACCTAACAAAACATTGAAGAAATTCGTTTTTAAACTTATTCCATCATCCATTTATAAAATAAGTTAATTTTATAAATTTAAACCAAATTGGCCTGAATTCATAGAAGAAATAACATCTTTAAATCATCATCAATACCATAAGAAATGTCTTTAAATCTCTGCCTGTTGCAGCGTCGTATAAAGTGGTTGACAAACGATTTGCTTCAACTCTCACAGCAGTGGCGGCGTTCAGAAATGCTTGTTCAGAAAACCTAATCTCCGGAATACGCGGGGGAGTCCTGTAAAACGAAAACAAAAGAGCAACACATACCGTGAGATAAATCAGATGGGACGTTTTTCCATACAAAGAATTGAGAATTGACCATGAATGAGTGATTGTATGAATAAGTGATTGAGTGTACACTTCATTCATTATCATGAAAAACCTAAAAGTTTAGTTTAAATGTTTTTCCCTACAAAGAATTGAGAATTGATCATAAATGAGTAATTGTTTGAAGATTTGGACACTCCATCCATTATCAGGTTAAGCAGGAAACCTAGTTTAAATGTTTTTCAAAACCTAGTTTAAATGTTTTTCAATGCAAAGAATTGAAAATTAATCATGAATGAGTTAAACATGAAAATCTAAAAGTTTAGTTTAAATGTTTTTCCATACAAAGAATTGAGAATTGACCATGAATGAGTGATTTTTTTGAAGATTTTCAATATACACTCCGTCCATTATCAGGGAAAACCTAAAAATTTAGTTTAAATGTAGAAATTCCGTGAGGAAGTATATGTTAAATTGGAAAAAATAAAACTGAGAATTGATAATGATGAATGAAATGTCTATTCCACATTTCAGAACTAAGTACACAGTTACTTACTGAACATAATGAATGATTGGTTTACCTCTTGATGAAGGCAGCTCCGTTGGTCCAGAAAAATACACCAATCATGGTAAACATAAGCAAATGGCATACGAGAGTAAGCACATGATACTCCATGCACTCCAACAGCACCCACATCAGTGTGGCCGTGCTCAGCGATATGGCAGATTTCTTTTTGTCTTTCCACAACAACACATCTGCTACTGCACATGGTAACATGACAACTTTTGAAGTTACAGTTTACAACTTTGGTTGTGACTGTGTAAACCTAATAAAATAAAATAAAATAAAATGAAAAAAAAACTAACATTCAATCTCAATTTTCACCTAACTATTTGATTTATTTTCCGTCCCAATCAAATCGTTAAGATGGATCGAAATTAATTG
>SNQJ01S0109060.1:31475-55329 GCA_010110895.2 Picea sitchensis
CGACCTTTTGTGTGGGGTGTGGGTATATTCTCCCTATCAGTATTCGACTCCTAGCGCGTCAGATTTTTCTAGATTCCTTGGTCCAAATAAGATGTGTTGCACCAAGGTTATTGGCACGTCTATCACCTGGGGATGACATGATTCCTGATGAGGGGATCATGGAATTCCTTATTTGGGTAGCGACGAATGATAACTTGGTTGGAGTCGGTGCCTTCCGTGTGAGTGTTGTCGAGCATTGTAAGTTTGTTTTTGTACAAGGGTTGAATGCCTTCAGGCATTTGGTTTGTGTGCCTTGAGGTTCTATTCTTTGTTCGTCAAGGTCGTTGTGTCGGGAAGAGGATGTTGTCCCTTGTCTTGTAGGTGTGGTCCTGTTATGTCGGGAAGGTAGTCATTTCTCCTTGTTTTAACACATGTTTCGCCCCATTTCTCCTGTGCTAGTGCGTTGAGTCATAGTTTCTTGTTGCCTTCACTGCATGCTTACGTTCATCGTCAATGGTGAGGTAAACTATTTTCATCGTCACCTACTTTCCCTAAAAAAAAAAAAAAAAAAAATTGCACTTTTGCTTCACTTGTAGTCGTAACGAAGGGGTCATTACAGAAAAATAAAATAGGACATTACAAAAGAGAGGAGTGAAAAATCATTCAATCTATATGATTTTAGTGAGGAAGTCATATCAAATTAGAAATATTCATGAAGAAAGTTGTGAAAAGTCATCAATTCTATCTAGAAATTGGTTGGTTCGCACATTGACTAGAAAATAGATGTAAAGAAGTTTGGGAAACCAATTGTTTCTAGTTTGAATTTAGTTTGTAGGTCGATTGTTTCAAACAAACTATTGAAGAAAGGTGTGGAAATGCATTCATTGTATATGGGATTTAGAGAGAAATTTGTATTGACAGTGTCATTGGTAAAGTCAAGAATTCATTTCATAAAGAATTTATTTGTAAATTTATATTGAAATTGATTGGTACTAGTATTGATTAGGATATAGACGTAATGAAGTTGGAGAAATGGACCATGAAAATATACAAGAAATCTATGAGAATTCATTCATTTCATATGGAATTTAGTGGTAAATTCATAACTGACATATGATGAAGAAAATTGTGGAAACTCATTAATTTTATATGGAAATTAGTTGGTATTGACATTGACTACGAAATAGACGTACAATGAAGTTGAAGAAATAAAATAGGACAATACGAAAGAAAGGAGTGGAAACTCATTCAATCTATATGAGTTTAGTGGGGAATTCATATCCAATGAGAAATATACTTGAAGAAATTTGTGAAAAGTCATTGTAAAATCATGAAGATGGGTAACACTTTTGCTTGTTTTATGCCAAAAAAAATTGTATTTTCACAAGTTCTTCAACTTCCGACATACAAAAGTATTTTTTTTATTTAGAATTTCACTTTATAGTAAAAACAAAACTTGTGAATAATTTTGTTATATTTCTAATGACTATTTTTCAATTTTTTTTTATCAAGATTTGATATGTCAATTTGACAATTGTTTAACAATATGTTCCTTAAATATGAAAGGAATGATAATGAGTTATTGTTTTCCACAACAATGTATCTATTATTAAACTTATGTTTTTAAGAAATGAAATATACTGCAACAATCTACAGAGACTCTATTTTATTATGACTATAATTTTGAATCTAACAGATGAATATTATAATTTCTAGAATTTTTTGAAGTTGACCAAGATGAAAACGTTGGAGATTTTAAACACGTGTTTTTCTACACTTTGTATCTATCTTAATTTTTACTTAAAAGTAAAATCTAAAAATACCCTTTTGAAGAGAACAGTTTAACAATTATGAATATAAATTTTCCATAATTTTCCGTTGTGTATTTTTTAGAGATATGGATTTTTCATTTCATCGAATCATAATCTCACCTAAAAATATTATGCAGTGATTTTTTTATAAAATTAAATAAAATTAGATAAAACCAATGAAAATGAAAAAAAATTATACCCAATGAAAGTAGATTCAATTTTAAAAATGTTGGTATCAATTCTTAAACTAAATTATGAGTATTTGTAGGAGTCCGCTACCTCCAAAGATGAAGCAAGATGGAGAGAATTTACAGTTCCCTGCAAACAAACCCATTTTCATGTTTTCGGTCAAAATATTCTTTCGGACGAAACCTAGTTTTTAACGGAATCCGTTAAAAATAAACGTTTCGGCCGAAATATGCTTACCACGGGAAAATAATTCATCCAAAAAAAATTGTACACGAATTTCGAGGGCACCGTTAAATTTGACGTGAAAAATTTCGACCGAAAAAGATTTCGGTCCAAAGAAACATTTGTTCAGCCGAAAAATTGCCGCTAGAAATTTTGGAGACCCGATTGTCACGAAAGTGTTACCCAGATTCATGATTTTACCCTAGAAAATTGATAATTTTGGAAAATTTGGGGATTTTTTGTACAGAACATCAGTGGTGACGTGGGGGCCATGTGCCAGGTGACATGCTAGTGGTGACGTAGAATACCACGGTGGTAGGTCCATGACGATGGTCCAATGGAATAGTGGCAAGGTCAGGGATCTAGAGTATGTGATGGTGGGCCTAATAGCTGACGTAGGAACAATGTGGAAGAGGCAATATAGACTGACACCATAAGTTGTATTGCATGGGTAACATAGCGGTTTTGAAATACTTTTAGGAGATGTGAAACCAATGAGAGTGTGACATGTATCATGGGTGGTTTGTGGTATAACATTGTGGAGGGTCGTTAACATTCAAGCATGTTAATGATGTGATATCAACATAAAATGATTGGTCTCTTTGATCATCCTTCATCACTAGATCTAAAGCATGCATGTTTTGAAATGAAGGTAAAAGGATTGGTTCCCAAGCAATTTTCTGAAGAATATATCAACACAAAGATTTAAATAATTATATTGTCCAGAATGTCAAAACATGTTTCTAGATAATGTGAAAGAATATCTCTTTTCACTATGTATTAGAGGAAAATTGGGTGAAGAAAGATGCAAGATAAAATATTAAAATCATCATGAAAAAAATAATTGAACATATCATAACACATGTGCAACCAATGCCCATAAATTAAAACTAAATGTCTTGTAATAAAATAACTCAAAATAAAGATCAACCAAACTCACTGTGCAAAGAAAAGACTGTACAAAAAATCATGTTGGATGAAAGTAACCAAAAAAAAGAGTCAATGGGAAATAAACCATTTGAATAACTCAAATATGATGATAAAACAAATATCTAAATAAATCACGAGAATTTGGATTGGTTTGGGATTCATATGTGCATAAAAATTATACTCACAACTTCCATTCACTGCTTATGGGACATCAAGATCATAATTTAAAAGAATATCAATCAAGAAATATTTTCCAATCAGAATCATGTGGATATGAATATGGGACAAGTCTCATTTCCCATGGTCACCATAAGAGGGATGAAATAGTATTCTTTTAATTAAAATCCCCACTTACAAGATGAAAAAAATCTTGAAAGATATTCGACATGATAAACATGCATATAATCAGTGATCTGAAAATCACCCTAGCCGATATGAATTCTTTGAGAATGAAATAGAAAAAAATTCCCATATCAAAATTAAATTAAAAAATCCATTAAAGGGAAACAATTAGTGGGAAATCCTTCTATTTCCTTCCACCTTTGTTGATAATTCCATGTATTTTTCAGCCAACAACGAAAAAAAATAAAAGGAAAAAATAAAACTAATTAAAAAGTAGAAATAAAAGATAAACTATGCAAAGGAAATACACTATCCTATTCTACCCTATTCTTATCCTACACCACACTAGCCGAAATGAATGAACTATGTAAAATCATAATGCCAATGTAGCCATTCGTGTAATCCAAAGCTTGCAAACATAAGTTCATGAAAAAATATTAGTAATAGAACTTGGAATAAAAATAGACTAAAAGTAGGGAAAATTAAAACATCAAAAAATCTATTCACGATATGAAATATTTCATAATGATAATTCATGGGAAATCTATCCAAGTAAGATCCGTCCAACCATGCTTCAATTATATCAGAAAATGTACCATGACTAGCATATAATTCATGGAGGGAGTTTGGGGGAAGGTATCATACCAAATAGGAACCATGCATAGAATTTGTGTAAAGTTTGCATTGTGAGAGAATATTCATTCTAATAAAGTTGTTAAATCTAGAAGGAAAACTAAGAGAATGAGGGCCTGACATAATGATCGATGTACACTGAAGTGCCTCATTGTCTTCGTAAGCCTCCCAGAGCTCATAATTCAAGAAACCATGAAATTGAGATACATCAGTGTAATAGAAACATATATATGGGCTAAGGCCAACCATGGTATAAGATATATATTCGAGACAACGATTGAATCCACTAACATGAAACATATCAACTATAGGGTTTCTTGAACAAGAATATTCACTACTAATAAAAACTGAAGATGAAAAATAAGGAGATATGGTGTGATATACATCTACTACAAAATTCCCTTCATCCCATGAAAATGAATGATAAGGTATGCTTGTAATAATTTCATGGGAAGAGGCCTTGTCCTCTCTATATTGCATATGCATATTTCCACCATCAAGTAAGTCAAAAGTTGTTGGTCCATTGAGTTTATTTGAATAGGATTTTTGGTGGTTTTCTACAAAGTTAAACCATTAAATATATTAGGATACAAATAATAAAAGTGGAAGAATTAAGAGAATTAAAATCTTCTCTAGTACAAGAAACATTTTCAAAAAGTGACTCTTTGAATGGTATTTCCTCCTCCTTAAGAACATTGGTGATTGATTGGCAATCATTAGGATCCACACTAGGAATGATTTCACAATCAACACATTATTCCTCAACACGGTATTCCTTTTTCAAGAAAAAGTCGGATAGTTGTACTAAGAGAATTATTTCTTGTATTTCAATTTCTTCTCCTGAAGTGACGTTATAAACGCATTTTTTTTTCTCCTGCACAATATAGGAATCTGAAATATCTTTCAAAATATACTCATGGTTAGAAGAGATGAAAAAATACAAACAATTATTAGAACAAGAAGGCTCAATAAATGATGCCCTAGATGTAGGAAAACATTATTGATCTATATCAGTTATACTAGTAGAATTTATAATAGTAGGACAATCCAAATCAAAAGAAACAAATTCCAAATCATCCATGGGTGAAGAAACATTCATGTCATGAGTGCCCATATTTTCTTCATTAACAAAATGACTAGCATTTAAATTTTTCTTCATACCCTCTTCCATTTCTTGTGATGGAAAATAAGAGATAGGATAATAAGAGCATGACATAACTCTCGATGTGACCCAAAGTGTTACATTATCAACATAAAAAAACCTCCTCTTGGTAAGTTGCAGAAAAATAGTATGAACTTGAATTTACAATACAGGAGGTCTATTTTTCGTCACAAATAAAGAAAGGGGGAATGGAGTGGTGGGAGGATACATGTATTTCTTATGAAAAAAGAATCATTTATATGATCTATAACCCCCATAGTAAATAAATATTCAGAAAAAGAAAGTCCAACTAAGTCATTTGCATTTCCAGTATTCTCATGTAAATCCAAATCATCATGTGAAGAAACATTAAAACATGATTTAGATTATTTATCTAATGCCTCATATGTTTCATTAGTAAGAGAAACTAAAAAAGAAATGAAATCATTGGTAGAGGTCCTATCATCCAAAGGAAACCTATAACAAAGATGACTAAGCATGATAATAAAATATTCAAGAGATTCATCTTCATTCTTCCTAAGCCTTCATATCTCTACACACAAATCATCATAACAATAATTCTCAAAAGCATGCAAAAATTGATTCATAAAATACTCCCATGTGGGAATATAGGAAGATGACAAGGTCTCACACCAACTCATTAACCGACCTACAAAATTGAGAGTGAGAAGTGTGCAAATGACACTTCCATAAGTAATATTGTAAGAATAAAAAAAAATCCATAATTTAAAACCATGTTTAGATGCAGTTGTCTCACCTTCGCCATCAAATTTAAGTTGTGACAAGAAATGTGAAATATCTCCATTAGGTTGGGGAGGTATAGTACCACAAAAGCATATCCATAAAGGGATATCGGATGGATCCATTATTAAATTAAAATAAGTAAATAAGAATGAATCCATAAGATCAAATTTTCATTTGGCCCTCCTTCTGACACCATTTATGTTGATGAGTCCAAATGTCCTGTCAAAAATGACGGGTCTAAAATGACTAGAAATGTCTTTTCAAAAATGCTACATGAAATAAACTAATATAGCTATTTCTAACCTATTGCGGGAGAAAAACTAAAAGAATGAGTATACTGAAAGATAATATCATCAAAACTAGAAATAATTAATGTATGCTAATGATAAGTGATAACAAAAATGCTATATATACATAAACAATTAGTTGTACAATGCATTCATAAATTTATTTATGTACTCATAAGGAAACATATGATAGCATGAGCATATAGAATAACATGAAGAAATAGTTCATACAACATATATCTATGCTACTCAAGCAAAAGACAAATGGACAAGGAAAAGTATCATATACATTCATCAAATTCACAAATTTCCAAAATGTTTCTTGCTCTTTATTCACTCAAAATTAATAGTACCATCTTTCATTTACAAATGGAAAAAGTCCCCCCTTACATATATTCATCTCTCTTTTACAAGACAAGAGACACTCTTAAGCTCTAGTGGTTGTTCATTTTGTTTTTCCTTTTTTTTCGTCATTTTACATTTCAAAATTATTTTCCATTTTCAAAAATGAATACCTGGGAGTTATAAACAAAAGTTGAAGAGATTCTCGAGCAGTTATTATTTCCCCCAGTTAGTTTACAAATGATATTCATCTAAAATTTTATTGACTCCACCTGTTGGTGTCTTCTTCAATTCCCTGTGACATTTTTGGACATTTCTAGTGTTTCTCCATTGATTAAGATCATTACAATTTCTTCTCCTTTTTCTTATATTCAATATTGTTCTTTCTATTTAGATTTTATCTCTTTTGGCTTCAGATATAACTACTTAAACACTCCATATATTGTTCTTCAATTAAATTCAAGCCTCTTCTATGTTCTATGTTTTCATGGAATTTTTTCTCTCAATATGCCAACATTTTCTGTGCCATCATATTTGTCTCTCTTCCAAATTTCCAATGAGCTATCTCGAGCCTGATTTCATTTCTCGTATCCTCGGATATGGTTGTTTGAAGTCTGCACAGTCATTTTTCCCCTAGATCCATGGTTTGTTGTTTNGTTTATAGACTAAATAATTCTTCCACAACATTCCTCTATCCGATACCTTTCCAAATAGGTATCATGGGCTTGATTCTGACACATGCATCCCAAGTTATGCATGTTTGAAAAACGGTGCTCAACAACCCTTGATCATGACTATGGATGAATATGAACCATTAATCCTTAACCTGCAAATAAAAATCACCCATGCATAATATAATTTAGTATTGAGTGGTTTAAATGATTTTATCTTGTTTAGCTAATTTCAATAAGAACCTGGGAAATCATAGGACCTGTGGCTTGTAATATAATTTTGGCTAATTTTACTCCTAAAAATTAGGAAGATAATAAACATAAATAAAAGGAAATAACAAAATTAATTACATTAGCCTACATTAATTACAATTAATAAACAAAATTAATAAAAATTCTCGTAACCTACGTGATAATTAATGAAACTGGAGATCACAAATAATCTAATTCCCCCCAACTAATCTTAAATTAAAAATTAGTCAAAGTAAAAATGAAAAAACAAAAATAATAAATAATAAATAAATAAAATAATAAACAATAAACAAATAAAATAAAAAAATAATACATTAACCCCCCCACCACCACCACCAAAATGGGACATAGTCCTAGGTCTTTGTCGTATGGATAAAATTCCCAAAATCTTCAACAATATGATATTCCCACAACCTAGGTCTTCATTGTCGATATTAAATTGTATGCCCTCTCTGAAGTGCTAATATTACTCCCCACTTCTTCTAACAACAAAACTTCAAACACATATTATAATAATGCACGTTATTCCAAAAATAGATATTAAATAATATCTCCAATGGGTGCAGGCTCTCCCAAATATAATATTGAAATAATCCTCCAGGACATATGGTCCATGGTTGTCATGGTTGGTCAACTGGGGTGAGATAATTCTTGGTAAACCTTCTATGGTAACTCTCAGATGACGAAGAATTATCACAAGTAATTCCCCCCTTTAAAAAAAGTTGTTAAACTATATCATTCCTGATGTGCACGTCTCCCTACATAATATTAAAATAATGATTATTCAAATAGATGCACACTATTCAAAAAATATATTAAATTAATGCATGGTCGTTAGTAAGGGAGGTGGTAAGTCTTGTAACTTCTCCGACAACAACGATAAATATATCTCAATCCCATGACAATACTAAAATAATCAAATAACACTCTTCGCATGGGTGCACGTCTTCCAAGAAAGATATTAAAATAGTCTTCAAACCAAGTGTATTAAAATAATACACATTAGAATATAATGCATGGTCATTGGTAAGGGAGGCATGGTAAAACTTAGTAAAAATCCCTATGGGTTCTCCTACGGACACACTCCCCATGAGATATGACATTAATAAAATACATTGATTCCCTTCTCAAAGGCTTATCGAAAAGCATGGTGGGGACATGCATGGTGTGTGGCTTCAATGAAGACTTTGTTGAAGACTTCAATGACCCTTCACATTGAGCTATTTAATAATAATATAATAAGTTGAAGACCAATTCCCAAGATTAATATTGGGACACTTAATAAAAAATTCATAAACTTTTAAAGGTGCTTGGTGTTATCACTCTGTAAATTCATTTGGCTCAGAAAACAAATGACAGAGGTAATCTACAGACCAAATTTAAGATCAGAAAATAGCCTTTCTGACCTAGAGAGGGCTCTCTCTAATACATACTCTCTAACATATAATGACTTTGAATTGTCGGCTAGGTTTGTCATGTTTGTAAAAATTTTCTGGTTCTGCTAGAAAGGAAATACAAAACCTTGGGCCATGGAGTCAAATTCTAGAAAGCGAGAGAAATAAATGACTTGGAAACTAAAAATTTGAGAGGATAAAGGCTAAGAAGGAAATGGTCTTTCAGTTCAAATATCTTTGTGTGTGGTGAGAGAAAATCCCATAAAGCAACGCAGAGTACCATTGAAGATGAATTCTAAATTACCTAGAGGAAAACACAGGAGTTTGAATGGAAAAGTCTAAAGCATCGTGTGATGAATTTTAGACTTATTAAACCTTCCAATTCAAACAGAGTAAAGACATGGATATACAGGAAATAGAAAGCACATAAATAGAAGGGATCAAAATACATCAAACCACTACCATTAAAATATTTTCGTCAAAGCCTCATGACCTTTGCATTATATTTCAATCGGGTTCAAAAATTACATTCAACAGTTTATTGTCTACACTACTTTGCAACCAACCTGGCTTACATTGAAAAGATGAAATATATAGAAAACATTGTGCCCCTTGGGCTTCCATGCTCCAAACTACTACTCCTAGAATTTTGGTTCTAGTTATTCCATGCTAGATGATATTTCGAATAGGACTTACTAAGAATAAGATCCCAACTGCACCCATTCATGTCATAAACGAAGTCTTTATCATGATCATTCAGTCATCAACAAGATTCAATCATTAGGAAGTGATGGGTCAACTTTCTCCTTTGAAGGGTCTCCCGAATGATCAAGCACTCTGTCAAAAGTTTGCCACCCAATGTAATAGGTTTTGATTGCTGTCATGTGATCATTGGCCGTAGTATGCATGTGGTGAGTTGGTATGGCTGATGACTTTGGGTTGTCACTCGTGCTTTCCATATGGCGATGATGGTTAGGGGACCACACATATACTTCAAAACTATTGTGTGTTCCACCTACACTTGTCCTTCTCGAAAGGAGGGTTTACAACATCTATGTTATGTATATCCACCTCACGGATATTCTTCATATTCATTTCTTCCCGATAGGACACATGACATGAGGAAAGAGGAATCTTGTGCCATGTTCAAAATGAAAAAAAAGGGGTCGGGTCAATTATGTTTCTGGCCTCATCTACAGTCTTGATACTCTAAGTGTTTTCCTAAGAGACCAATTTCTCCTTTTCATAATCTTTACCTATCTTCGCAAGAATGCATTGCCCCATAAAGCCACACAGACGTTTTCCATGGATGGTCCACATTCTTTGAAGTGCTCCACAATTCTCTCCTCTTACATATTTTGTTCCTTGCGTAGTTGAATGATCACGTCTTGTGCTTCTCTGAGTTGTTTCTTGAGTCAATTCACAATCCTTTATTGGCTATGTGATGTTGATGTTTCAACACTCCTTTCCACTAACTTCTTTCTCAATTATCTATTCTCCTAGTACAACTTGGAAATAACAAGATACACTTTATTTATCTATCACGACGACTCCCGAACATCCATGCTTTCAGTTCCCAACCTTCTCTGTCTTTCACATATTTCCTATCTTGAACCCTCGACACGTTATAGCCGAACAACTCATATGAGTAACTTCTCAAAAACATATTTGGCACGCGGTCCATTTGGATCTTGGGTCTCCTCGAGCTTCTTGATCAACCTTGGCCTGCCTCTTTTCTGGGGTACTGGTTGTTGGGGTGAAGAGCCTTCTACTATCTTTCCTTTTCCTACAGCCCCCTCTATTCCTGCCTCCATGTTACGAGATGTTTTTTGCCCCATGGGTAGAGGAGGATATCCTTTGGGGTCCCTAGGGATGTCAACTGATAAAATAAATGAGTCCCAGTCCTTTCCCATTCATCTCAATTACTCGACTACCAACAAATTGATTAATGAGATATGGGATAATTTCTTCTCTGGCTGGTTCGCTTAAGCCTAGACATTGTTTTCCATTCCTCCTAGAATTTGGTGCAAGAAGAAAGGTAACTTCAAGGGCCTCTTCCTTTTTAAATGTATCAATATCCTGATGTGATGTGGGTATGTTTTGTCTGACCTTATTTCACAGGTCAAATACATTCTAATCACTTTCAGGATTTTCTGAAAAGGCCCGTGTAGATACCGACTCAAAACACCCACTCTGATTTTCCCGTTCAGGTAGTTTGGTTTGATGAATTCTTCATAGCATAGTGTGTCTAAAGGAATTCCATTAGACCACCTTTCACCGCGTAGAGGGATATTTGTCGTAGCTGAAATATTTTCCTTCGTCACTCGGAATGTGATTCCTACAATGGTCGTACAGAACCCATTAAATATGAGCGAGAATTGTTTAGCCAGTTTCACGTTCTACCCTTGGATTTCTTGCAATAGTGCACACATCCAACCTGTTCTAAATATGCCTTGACGTTTAGATCTTCGTTGATTAACGCCAAGTCTTGAGGCTTGGGCCTCATAGGTATTCCACCTCGCGCCTTCTTCCTTATGTCTTGGGATGTTGTCATGATGCAAATGTGCATTTTTTCCATGCGTGTGGTAATCAAAGACGACACCCTCTTCGCACGACAAATGGAGGTTGATATGCCTTGCAGAGACCTATCAGAGGGGAAGTGGTTGAAATTTTGCATGAAAAGAAAAAATAACTCTATGATTTTACTGTGTGGAATCTAGGTGCTATGAATACTTTAGGAATAGGAATAGTTCAATTCTATGATAATGATAATGATAGGCTCATCGCAGTAGGGAAGCATGAGAGAAAATTCAGGCGTGACAAGGGAAAACTCTGAGGATGAAAGGATGACTGTGAGAGGAACTATCACCTGAAATATTAGCTTGTGGAAACCTTGAGTAGGCTCTGAACCATGATTGAATATGGAGGAAACGTGACAATATTGACTATCTAGGTTCCCAACATAGCTGATGGAAATCAGCTTGCCCGCAACGAAAAGACCCAAGACTTGTAGGAAAAATCATAGAGAACATATAAACACAAATGGTAAAAGAGAAGCACGCAGGGGAAATGAAATTTATAATTGAACGGGAGGGGGATGGAATCATGATAGAGGATGTTAAATCCATGGTGTCGAGAAGTTTTCAAGAAGGGTGAATATTTGTGCAGCGCACTCACACGATGGGTACACTTCGGACTGTGCAAAGTACCAATGATAATAGTTGTAGAGTATATGTGATATGAGCATCATGATTTATTATCCTTTCGTACTTCATAATGAGGTGATGGTGGTCATTATATCTATTGACCTAACCCTTACTCTAACAACTTTCCTCAAACTCTGCCATGTAAATTCCCTCTTTTTGAAATGACCCGACCTTTTGGGAAAATACCTTTACAATTCACACATGTTTGATTATGATGCCCCTTCCTGACTCCAAGGGATAGCTCCACCACTTGATGAATTTGACCCATTTGTTTCTCAGTACCTAACCTCACATGTTTCAACACATGAACTATGACTCATCTAGGACTGACTCTAACTGGAAAAAAAAATGATGGTGCTAACTGTTGTAGGAAAATCTCCCTGTGGACAGGTAGATCGCCTCAAAGAGCTAGACCCTAACTCTAAGACAGAAAGTGCTTAACATGGACACTAACTTCCTTTTAGATCTATACAAACTAATACATGAGAAGGAAGGATGATAGAGGTACCTTTTAATTGACATTTGTCCTTGCACACTCTGAATCGAAATCTGAACTCTCGCTCCTCGCCGAGTCTTGTAGACAAACAAAGTACGACCACTTCCTATTCTATTGATATTAGCTTGAAAATAGATCTATCTATTAACAATAAGTTCATGTAAAAGCATACACAAACTAGAAAGAAACAGGCCAAGCATGTCATATTAATGAGAATAACGACAACAATACTTACAATCGTAGATGCGAATGTGACAGCTTCGTCAAGTCCCCTTTGTCTAAGCCTTGCTCGAAAGATCCACAACTTGGATGATAGCAACTTCACTGATCACTCTCCTTTGATTGACTGTGTGTTTCCTATGAGATCATAGGTTTCATGCTAGCAATTCTTCCCCCCTTTTTACCATCATAGAGCCTGTTTATATAGGTTAAGAGGAGCTTGACCTCTTGAGTTATCTTTAGAACAAGTTGAGGAATTCCCTCCCTGGATCAGGGATCTCCTGATGGAACCAAGAATTCGAATGAAACTGCCTTCTAAACTTGAAATATCCTCCCCTTATTCTCCTCAACGGGCCAACTACGGCCCCAGATTAGGCAACACTCCCTCAAAAGGGGCATCAGGGTGCTATAGTGCTCCCTAGGAAGCTTGAGGGGGGCGCTAGCGCTCCAAGGATGGATAACACTCCTTCAGAGGGGAAGAAAAGCGTTATAACTCTCTCTGAGACCTTATAGGGGAGCGCAAGTGCTCCTAAGGCTGATCTAGGGGAGTGGTCACTTCCCAAACCTTTGTTTAAGAGCTCCTTTCAGGTGACAAGAGTTCCTTGATTTCAGTTAATCATTCTTCCTCCTCCAAATCAAGTGTATGAGCTATTATAGATGTCTCATTGGTGTCATCATCATGGGAGTATGCTTTGTTTGATGTTTGCAACACTTGTGAATGACATGCGACACTTGCGACAGTCGAGAGGATCATGCGACACTTACGACACTTATTAAAGTGAGAAATATTGAGGTGTAACAGAATGCCCCCCAAAGTATGAAGTTAGAAGATGCGAACTGTTAACTGAAATGATTTGTAGACATTCAAGCAAGGGTATAGACTCAGAGAACCTGACGGAAGCTGCACACAAACATCGAACAAATATCATGACACATTTCAAAACCCAAGGTAGGCATACCTATGCTTGGGTGATCAAGACTTGCAAGATATGGCTGCTATAAAATACACTGTGGATCCATAGTTGTATTGATAAGAAGATATAGCCACCGAAGATACAATGTGGATCTATACTCTGATGACTCAGACTAATCGTAGCCACAAGGAATACACAGTGGATCTATGAGATGACAAGACATAGCCACAACCAATACAAAGTGGATCGATGTAACAGTGTAGGCATCATTCGTCCAAGAGAAACTCCTTCGCAACCTGGGCAAAGTATGTATCAGAATGACGACTCAACCCAGGGTCTTCTTACCGATCCAAATGTGGTATGATTCTAACCATGTGAATAGATGTCTTGATGTCGAACATAGTAGAAACCACTTGATTACTGGTCAATGGTGTGAACCGTTAACAAGTGCGAGGGAGATCACCATTAATGCCAATGATTCCCAAGGTACCTTAGTACATTCCAACGAATGTGAATAGATGAGCTGAGGTTGAAGACCCGTGGAATCATCTGATCAGAGGTCAATGATGGAAACCTACTGTCGAATGTGAGGAGGCCTGCCATTGAGGCATGCAGGTCCCAAAGTACTAACTGGTTTCTAAGCCTGATTCCCAGATAATGTGTTGAAGTCGATAGGAACAGACTCGTTGAGGGAGGGCCTTGATGTATCCCCCATAAATGACACGAAATGGACATAGAGATGCAATTTGGTAGATCAAATGGACTGACACAGGTTTTGAGGAAAGATATTTGGGATGGCTAACTCCAGAGGTGGATACTTCCCTTGAACACTAAGGCACAATAGCAAAAACATGGCATGGACCAAAACTATGCAGTGGATACTGTGACTTGCGTCGGGAGACCCAAAGGAGTGAAAGGAACTCAAATGATTGGCTCAGTGCAGAGCTTCATCAGATTATGATGCATACAAATGACAAAGTTTTGTGTTCAAGGGCGACTCTNAACGAACCGGAAGAAGTAAGAGTTCGATCCCGTATGGGTTTGTCGATGTGTTCTTTAATGAGTCCAAAGACAGAAAACTCGAAGGTTTTTCAGGATTATAGAGTTTGGAAAAACACTTAAAAGAGAACTCTCTCAGTTCCTTTCGTACAGTAGTCTAACAAGACTGAAAAAGAGATAAATTATCACTCGAAAGATTCCCTTTCTAACCTTTTAACGAGTGTGAAAGGAAGCAAGATCACTCGACAATCTTTTCATATTTAGAGAGTCTGAAAAGGGATTAAAGATGACTCTAGGGGGGTTCCTTTTTTGTGTGTTCGTGTATCTGTACGGGTCCAAAAAAGAGATAAAAGTTTACCCGGTTTTGTTCTCATATTTTTGAGCTCAAGAATGAACTAAGACTATGCTCATAAGCGTGACAAGGTAAATAATCCATCAAAACTGCCAGGAAACCTGCGATGCCAAAACTACAAACCAGGGGTTTAGTGAAGCCATCATATTGTTAGAGAAACCCATAAATGACTATACCTTATAAAAAATGGAAATTTATAAATATCAATACAATGAAAATTCCATTTACCATTTCATTTTGCACAAGGATTTTGGAGTAGTGTATATTTCTCATTTTGAGGTGGATCTTGTTTCGCTCGCTGCCGGAGCTATGGTTGACTGTTTTTATTGTCGTTCGGACCAAGTAGATATTCATCTCTCCTTCTTTCAATTACATGGTTTAATATTCATTTTCATAGCATCATTTAATTTAAAATATGAAGCCCTAAGTTGCCCCAAATAGAACCAAATCGGCTGCTTTTAGAAATGATGGAAAAAGGGGATTATTTTTGCAAAAACGTTCTAGAAGGAGATGGCCTTGAACACTAAGGCACAATAGAAGAAACATGGCATGAACCAAAACTATGCAGTGGATACTGTGACTTGCGTCGGGCAACCCAAAGGAGTGAAAGGAACTCAAAGGATTGGCTCAGTGCATAGGTTCATCGGATTATGATGCATACAAATGACAAAGTTCTGTGTTCAAGGGTGACTCTAAGAATTGTTGGATAATGTTCTTAAGAGACTGCTTGGCTTTCTCCTTTCAATTTTTTCCCCCATCCAGATAGACGAGTACCTATTTTTGATTTAATGATCTCGAGGAGGATAACACATGCTCGATATAACTCACCTTTGGTAAGTTCCTCTTCCTTTGTTTAACGAACCGGAAGAAGTAAGAGTTCGATCCCGTATGGGTCTGTCGATGTGTGCTTTAATGAGTCCAAAGACAGAAAACTCGAAGGTTTTTCGGGATTATAGAGTTTGGAAAAACACTTAAAAGAGAACTCTCTCGGTTCCTTTTTCGTACAATAGTCTAACGAGACTGAAAAAGAGATAAACTATCACTCAAAAGATGCCCTTTCTAACCTTTTAACGAGTGTGAAAGGACGCAAGATCACTCAACAATCTTTTCATATTTAGAGAGTCTGAAAAGGGTTTAAAGATGAATCTAGGGGGGTTCATTTTTCGTGTGTTCGTGTATCTGTACGGGTCCAAAAAAGAGATAAAAGTTTACCCGGTTGTGTTCTCATATTTTCGAGCTCAAGAATGAACTAAGACTATGCTCATAAGTGCGACAAGGTAAATAATCCATCAAAACTGCCAGGAAAACTGCGATGCCAAAACCACAAACCAGGGGTTTAGTGAAGCCATCATATTGTTAGAGAAACCCATAAATGACTATACCTTATAAAAAATGGAAAGTTATAGATATCAATACAATGAAAATTCCATTTACCATTTCATTTTGCACAAGGATTTTGGAGTAGTGGATATTTCTCATTTTGAGGTGGATCCTGTTTCGCTCACTGCCGGAGCTATGGTTGACCGTTTTTATTGTCGTTTGGACCAGGTAGATCTTCATCTCTCCTTCTTTCAATTACATGGTTTAATATTCATTTTCATAGCATCATTTAATTTAAAATATGAAACCCTAAGTTGCCCCAAATAGAACCAAATCGGTCGCTTTTATAAATGATGGAAAAAGGGGATTCTTTTTGCAAAAACGTTCTAGAAGGAGATGGCCTTAAACACTAAGGCACAATCGCAGAAACATGGCATGGACCAAAACTATGCAGTGGATACTGTGACTTGCATCGGGCGACCCAAAGGAGTGAAAGGAACTCAAAGGATTGGCTCAGTGCAGAGGTTCATCAGATTATGATGCATACAAATGACAAAGTTCTGTGTTCAAGGGCGACTCTAAGAATTGTTGGATAATGTTCTCAAGAGACTGCTTGGCTTTCTCCTTTCAATTTTTTTCCCCATCCAGATAGACAAGTACCTCTTTTTGATTTAATGATCTCAAGGAGGATAACACATGCTCGATATAACTCACCTTTGGTAAGTTCCTCTTCCTTTGTTTAACGAACCGGAAGAAGTAAGAGTTCGATCCTGTATGGGTCTGTTGATGTGTGATTTAATGAGTCCAAAGACAGAAAACTCGAAGGTTTTTCGGGATTATAGAGTTTGGAAAAACACCTAAAAGATAGCTCTCTCAGTTCCTTTTTCGTACAGTAGTCTAACGAGACTGAAAAATAGATAAACTATCGCTCGAAAGATGCCCTTTCTAACCTTTTAACGAGTGTGAAAGGAAGCAAGATCACTCGACAATATTTTCATATTTAGAGAGTCTGAAAAGGGTTTAAAGATGACTCCAGGGGGGTTCCTTTTTCGTGTGTTCATGTATCTATACGGGTCCGAAAAAGAGATAAAATTTTACCCGGTTGTGTTCTCATATTTTCGAGCTCAAGAATGAACTAAGACTATGCTCATAAGCGCGACAAGGTAAATAATCCATCAAAACTACCAGGAAACCTACGATGCCAAAACTACAAACCAGGGGTTTAGTGAATCCATCATATTGTTAGAGAAACCCATAAATGACTATACCTTATAAAAAGTGGAAAGTTATAAATATCAATACAATGAAAATTCCATTTACCATTTCATTTTGCACAAGGATTTTGGAGTAGTGGATATTTCTCATTTTGAGGTGGATCTTATTTCTCTTGCTGCCGGAGCTATGGTTGACCGTTTTTACTGTCGTTCGGACCAGGTAGATCTTCATCTCTCCTTATTTCAATTACATGGTTTAATATTCACTTTCATAGCATCATTTAATTTAAAATATGAAGCCCTAAGTTGCCCCAAATAGAACCAAATCGACCGCTTTTAGAAATGATGGAAAAGGGGATTCTTTTTGCAAAAACATTCTAGAAGGAGATGGATAAGATGCCAATGCCTCAATAGCTAATTGGATGGGTCATTTTTGGCAAAGAACCCATGAAAAAATCCCCACGAATACCCATGCATCCATAAAGAAATCGTTTTGATTTTAAAATGTTTCATTGTTGTATGGTGGATGTTAAATGGCTAAGAGAGGGCGTGGTGATTGTAAAAGAGGGTGTGGTCTTATTTAAATGATCGGGGCATTTTATTTCATGTTTTAAATCGCGTTTTAAAATTTTCCGAAATTGCCAAAACGTTGAAATAATGAATTTCTTTATTCTTTTGTTTTGTAGGTGACTTTGGTGACCATGATCGAGTGGAAAGAACGAGAACATGAGATTGATGACTTAGCTGCCTTGTGGAGTCCCCGCACATGGGCCGCATTGTGAGCTTGTGGCTTACTCAAATTATTCAAGTTGCAAAAAATGAAGAAAGAGATTTTGTTGCTTGAGCATATGATCGACCTATGGGATGTTGCGGAGCAAGGATTCCGGATTGGCACACAACTTCTAACTATTGAGTTGGAAGACGTGTATTTTCTAACTAGCCTCTCGAAGAGAGGGGTTCCCATATATTTCTTTGGGAAGAGGGCGCTACCTGAACAAGTGGGCGTGTATATATCACGTCACTATGTCCCAGGAGAAAGGCTGGTAGGGGGTAGAATCCCTATCAAGGATATCTGAGAGCTACCCCTATGGTCTATATTGTTTTCCATTACGAGCATGTTGGGCAGTACTAGCGTGCATCTGGCATCAAGATCGCAGGTAGCTTATGGTATCCAGTGTTTTGAACCAACACTGTTCAACTAGAGTGCAAAGTTCCTTCGAAATGTGAAGGAACAGGTTTCATGATGCCGGATGGGACAGAAGCAATTTGGTTATGGCTCTTTTCTGGTCTCATTTTTCTTGGAGCACATCCCCTAGATGCAGCCTCAGATAGCACTGGTGGTGCGACCAGTGGACGAACCAAGGATGGAGAGGTGGACTAGTCTGTCTCCGAGGCTAGTAACGGAGTCAGAGTTCCGTTTCACAGGCAATTTATTTGCCTGGCTGAGATGACAGTATCTCTGGATAGAGGACTTCCCGTATGCTGAGGTAGATTTCCGTGGTAGCATGGATTTGATTTTACCCGCAGGGGAAGACTGGGATGCGTCAGGTAAGATATTGAGCCATACCTTGTCTAGTTTTTGTTTTTTAATGTTTTTAATGTATATGTATTTTTTTGGGTATGTAGAAGATTTTTTTAACAGATGTATTGTTTTCAACATGCAGATAAGGGAGCAGTGTGCCCAACCGATATACCGATACTAGGACATTGTGGGGGCGTCCTGGTTGCAGCAGATCTGGTAGTACCGGTGATGGGTCTCCGGGAGGTTGAAAGAAACCTCCAAGGCCTCACGATGGGCATTCCTCCTCTACAGAGGGGAGAAGTTCCTTTACATCTGCAGAGGCACACTGTGGGAGTACCAAAGAATATCAATTCTCTACTCAGGCACGTAGTGCGCACGGTGATATGTTACTTGCAGCACAATGTAGTGCAGGGAGATTAGAGTCTCTCTAGTGATCATATTTTGTATGCCTTGTCAGGCAATGTTGTATGGGTATAAGGACCCAACATTTTGTTCTTCTACATACTTTTTGATGTAATCAAAACACTTCAGTCACGCCATATATATATATACAATTATGAGTTTTTTACAGTTCCAAATGATTTGTACATGATAATGTCTATGATGTGTTTTTATCTTACATGTAATGTACAATTTTGCTTTCCTTAAATATTATATGTGGGCGAGATACCGATCCATGATGTAATTAGCTAACGAATCCGAAACACTATTAAGTTCCCTTGGAATGTGTCTATATTCAATGTAATCAAACATTCATTCAAGACGGTGAACTTGAAGGTGGAGACGTAGTAGGATAGGACTATGGATAGCGTAGATACGGTTGAGTTGATAGACCACGAGTTGGGAGTCTAAGTAAACAATGATACGATAGATACCTAGGGAGGAGGCTTGGGTCAATAGTCCGATGACAGCATGATATTTTTCCATGTTGTTGGTTGCTGGTCCTAAGTAGATACCTCCTGAACTCACAACCTCGTCAAATTGGTAAATAACCCACATTTCTGAAGCAATGTTTCGGGTATGTCGACTAGCACCATTCACGAACCCGAAAAGGATAGGAAAGGAAGACATCATCTGCGCATGAAAACACAAGCACAGTCATGCGTGGCAATGATAAAGACTCAAGCACGTGAAAGAAATAGACACACCGAACTAAAATACAATAATGTACAAAGTACAGATGCTAGGTAATTTAAGCATAGTAATTTTTAAGGTAAAACCCGTTTTGGGGCTCTCCCAGGGAAATTCCATCATGATCTACTAATTCGTAGGCACCTCTGTGTAGAACACGCTTCACGATGTAAGGATCGTGCCACAGAGGTTATAACTTTCCTGTCCCCAATTTATTGTGAGCTTGGTCATAAACGAGGACTAAGTCTCCTTTTGAAAAAGTTCGAGGGTGGACGGATTTGTCGTATTGACTCTTAATTCGTTTCTGATGTGACTCATTAATGAGAGCAACATCACGACGTGTTTCGTCCAGTTTGGATAGGTACAAGAATCATTCTTCTTCAACAGAAGTATGGGGCAGGAGTTCTACTTTAATCTTGAGTGATGGAATCTCACACTCGATTGGTAGAACTGCTTCAATGCCATATACCAACTGGAAAGGAGTGAATCCAGTTGAGGTTTTCACCGAAGTGCGATAAGCCCAGAGAGCGGAGAAAAGTTGTAAATGCCATGATGTATTGTTTTCCCCTACCATGCATTGAATCATGGTTTTTAGGACTTTGTTGATGGCCTCAACTTGTCCATTGGCCTGCGGATAGTAAGGGGATGAGTTTTCATGGCGAAAACCCAATTTGACATGTAACTCGCTCATCATCTGGTTCTTGAAATGTGCACCATGATCGGTAAAAATGGCACGTGGTACACCAAAAAGAGTTATGATGTGGTTGTAAAGGAACAGAGTTGCAGTACGACCTTCATTCAGGAAGGTAGGCATAGCCTCAGCCCATTTGGTGAAGTAGTCGACGACGATGATTATATAACCGTGTCCCCCGGCTAAGGCAGGCTGACACTGCATGAAATTGAGACCCCATTTGGCAAAGGGGCCGATGGCGATAATGGGGTGCAGTGTAGTAGGGTGGGTGTATGCCTTCTTGTTAAAGATTTGGCAGGGTGGGCATTTTTTGACGGCCTCGATACAATCTTTGAAAATCAAGGGCCAAAAGTAGCCAGCACGTAGGATTTTTTGGGCTGTGGCCATCCTGAAAAGGTGACCGCCATAGGCGCCAAGGTGATAATCGTTCAAAACGCGTTCAACTTCCTTGTGAATCAGACACCATCGAAGGATGGTGTCAATACCAAGGCGGTAAAAGGTGTCACTGATGATGAGATAACAACGAGAGTGGTGACGAATGCGTCGATTCTCTTTGCGAGAAATGTTGGGCTAAAAACGTTGGGTTTGAAGGTAGAGGAGAATATCTCTGTACCAAGGATCGGAGGTGCTGATGAGGAAGAGAGATTCATCTGGGAGAGAATATCTAGGTTCAATGTCTTCATCGTCACGAGGGAGAGCACAGATAATATCTGCAAACACCAGGGATTTTTTGGCTTTGGCCTTCGTAAACTCAAGATCGAATTCCCGAAGAATAAAAATCCATTTTGAATATTTTCCCCCAAGTACTTGATGTGTCAAGACGTGGTACATGGGGTTGGAGTTCGCGATCACCGTGGTGGTGCGTAATAAGATGTAATGGTCGAACCTCTGGACAGCGATGACAGCTGCAAGAGCCAGTTTCTCGACATGTGAATATCTGAGTTCGGGTCTAGATAGACTCTTGCTCAGATAATAAATCACATGTTCTTCATCATTGGGGTCCTTCTGAACTAACACCATCGCAATGGTGGAAGTGGAGGCGACCAAGTAAACGATATAGTCCTTTGTATACTCCGGAGGGTGTAACAAGGGTGCATGAGTCAACGCGTGCTTGAGAGCATCGAATGACCATTGGGCAGTGTCATCCCAGATGAAAGAGGTGTTCTTTTGCAGTAACCACATAAATCCTTTAGTGATCTCAGCATAGTTGCAGATGAAACAACGAAGAAAGTTTTCTTTGCCTTGCAAACTTTGGAGTTGGGTTAAATTAGTAGGTCGGGGTAAGGCTAGGATGGCCTTAATATTTAAGGGATCCACCCTGATCCCGTCTTTGGAGACAATGAAACCGAGGAGTAGACTGGATTCGACAGCGAAAATGCACTTATGTGGGTTCAGACAAATACGGTAGAACCAAGATCGAAGAAAAATCGCCCGTAAGTGATCAATGTGATCGGATTGATTTGATGAGTGGGCGGGTAAATCGTCGAGGTAAGGCTCTGCGATATGTTTGATGTCATGGAAAGCGTATGACATGGCCTGCTGGAAAGTAACACCAGCATTTTTAAGGCCAAAATATAGCTTTTGGTAGGCCAAAGTACCCCAAGGGTATATAAAGGTTGTCTTATGTTGATAAGTAGGTAAGATTTCAATCTGGTTATACCTAGAAAATCCATCCATGAAAGAGAAGATTACGCTCCCTGCACAATTATCAATGATTTGGTCAATGAAGAGCATAGGGTAGTTTTCCTTGGGACAAGCTTTGTTGAGATCTTGATAGTCAACACAAACACGGATGGTCCCTTGTTTTTTGGCAACCGCAACAAAGTTGGAGACCCATTCTATTAAAGGGATGGGATAGATAAAGCCAAATTTTAGAAGTTTTTCAACTTCCGCCTTTATAGCTACGATTTTCTTGGGATGAACTGGATGAAGCTTTTGTTGAATAGGTTTCACATCAGGGTAATTATTGATTTTGTGCACGACGATTGAAGGGTCGATCCTGGGAATTTCCTCGTAGATCCATGCAAAGACATCGCATAATTATTTAAACAAAGTGGTGTAAGAGACCACTTCATCAGGTGTGCAATCAGCACCAAGGTTAATGTTTTCCATGACACCTTCTTTGATCGAAATATCAATAACGATCGTAGTAGAGATGCTACCCATATTCCCCTCAGAGAGAGTATCTTGTGTGAGGATGGGAGATTACGGAGCATCGGTAACATCGGGAGGGAAGACAGAGCATATGTCTTGGTGAATTTCTTCCAAAGGCAGAAGAAAAGAGGATCGATGATGGTTATCATCCCAAGGCAGATCGTCGATGCTAAGCATTTCCATAATAGATTCGTCAGAAGAGAAAAAATTTGGGAAATGTAATCGACGATAGATGACAGGGAATCCAACCATGAGGGCATCGAGTAGGCATCAGGTGCCAATAAATGTGAATTGTTAGAAGAGGGAGAGGCATATTGAACAGCTGCGTATGTGGCCTCGGCTGGGCTAAGTGGCATAGTGTCACCGAGCACATCGAATTCCAGAGGACTAGGTACAATCCAAGGATTGATAAGGCATAGTCGAGATCATATTGGCGACAACAATATGATGTGCGGTAGGTGGAAGTGGTGTAGGGAAAGTACCCATAAGGCTAGAATATTTCAATAAGCCAACACCAATGCTTTCATATGTAACTGGGTGGTCTCCCAAAAAGGGAATGTTGTTGGTGGCAGGGATGTGAGCGTCGTGTGTACAGAAATCAAGTTGATCGACGGTGACAATTTTTCCTTGATGGGGGAATTGCACACATCGAAACACCGACGAGGCGATGACAGTCAT